>OVBE01007141.1:0-18866 GCA_900406425.1 Iberis pinnata | reverse complement strand
TACAAGAGAAACTTAAGAAAATAATATCAAAAACCTAGATACACCAAATCTTTTAAGATAGATTTGGTGTTATCTAATATATATCCTAATACAAACCCCAAGAAAAAAAGCATACTAATCAAAACTTGTATAAATACATCAACAAATAAATCTTTAATAAAAAAAAAAGAGAGAAACCCATTAGGTTTTTGCATTGTAGATATACATACAAAATCACAATCTTGAAAGATTAATCTAAACAGATAAAAAAATGAAACAACATCATATAATAGTTGCTCTCATTGTTTTATTAGGAATTTGCATTACAAAAACGTATAGCAAAAACGTATTGATGGTTAAAAACAACTTCCGTCGTGAGGCACGTCTTTTTGTCCATTGTTATTCAGGAAATGATGATCTTAATGATATATTCTTGCAAAATGGAGAATCAAAAACTTGGCGATTCGATGATGCTGTATTTCATGAAACAATCTTTCGTTGTGAATTGAAATATGGACTTAAATATGAGTATCATATAGAATTTCAAGCTTATTCGTCAAAATGGACCAGTAGATGGCATAATAATGCAAATGTTACATGGTTGGCTGAAGAAAATGGTATTTATAAGCTTATGAAACACAAAAGTGTTCAATTTATGTATGCATGGATCCATGGCGGTCCTTTATTTTGACTTGGCTCTAAGCTAGACGTGTATCTTGTGAATCCGTTATGGACTTATAATGGAATCTAAATCTCTTAGCATATTTCCTCTATTATTAATGTGTTTAGATTCTTATTAGAAAATTTTACATTTTGTATGTAGTGTATGTTATGATATTGTACCAAAAACACAATCAGTAATATTATATTTTATAAATTTTGTGGCCTTGATTATTGTTTTGTTCATCTACTAAACCAATCAACAAAATTAAAGTGAAACAAAAAAAATCGACCGGAGAAAATGAAACTGGGTGAAAAAGTCAGAAGAGAAAAACGAATATCAAAGAATTGAAACACATACTAAAGTGAATAAAACTTGGGAAAATTTTCTTTGATACCCTTTCAAATTTTCTATTAAAAGCTTGATTAAAAGAGAAATATATTTTATTTGAGTCAACTTTATGGAGGTGGACTTTCTGAGAAGTAATTACATTTTGATGTACGGTGTACGTACTTTGGTGATAATAGAAACAACATTTTTCTCTATTATACCATTATTTTTCTACATAATTACACTCTACCATTTTCTCTCTTTCGTGACATGTGTCAAATTTTGACGTTTGTTTTTTTCACCTCCAATCTTTAAAAACCAATTTCTTGATAGTATATATATTTAAAGAACTAAAGATTATTATACTTTATAAGTAGACACTTGTTTAGTTTAATTTGGACACAGGAAAAAAAAAAGTTTCATGACGTTTGTGTACATGACACTAGTTATTCAGTGTACACAATGATCATTCAGTTCGTGTACAATGTCGTGTATCATTCAGCATGTGTATAATATCATGTACATGATGCTTGTGTGTACAACCTCGTGTATCATGCAGCATGTGTATATTGTTACGTACACAATATTCTGTACCTACCAAGCATCATGGTTGGTAGATATCGGAAGAGGGCCAAGCAGCATTACTACGTCATATCCAAAGTATTGTACGAGGGGATTCTCTTTCAAGGTTAACATCTTATATAGGCATAGGATGACCTTAGATCATGGTATATCGTCGTCTTCATGAGATGTTGTGTACTACGACATTCTTCGAGAGATATTGGAGGTCCGATACTCAGGGATGTTCAACTTGAAATGTGTTGTGTTCACGTGTGATTGATATGATCCAATTGATGGTAAAGGTGTTAAAGTATACAAGTTTGGCGTGATTTCGATCAATTCGCATAGGAAACTTGGAAAATATGATCATTTCATTCTCGCCACACAAGCGGATCAAGTATATTCTTTGTATCTAGTGAATGCAGATAAATATTATATTATATATGTATAATATATATATATATATATGTATTTGCAAATTGTATATGTATCTTACATTATGTACTCACGCATTAGACATGAGAACGATCATTAGGTAACGGTAACGCAAATAAATTCTAGACATATGATAGAAGACGTTTTAGAGTGTGAACCACTACAATCATTGGAAAATGTTTCTTTAGCTGAGATTCAGCCTTCTATAGGCGTCAATCTTGTGGTGGACTTCACAATGTTTGGTGATTTCAACGTCGGTATACATGACGTAAACAATGAGTCTGGTGATGAATTTGAAGATGATACATATTCTGATTATCAGATTATTCATCATCTTCCGAGTAGATCGTTATGATTTTTTAATATTTATCAACAATTAATAATATTATATTTTAGTTATAATTTCAAGTATACTCATTTTATGTTATTTTCTAAACGTTTCAAAAAAAATTCTTAAAATTTCAAAAATCAAAGCCTTAACATTTTAAAAAATCAAATTCTAAACATTTCTAAATATCAAATTTAAAATACTAAACACTACATAAAAACAAATTCTAAAAATTTCTAAATATCAAAATAAAAAATCAAATTCTAAACATTGCATAAAATCAGATTCAAAACGCCAAATATGGATTTACTGATGGAATACTGACGGAAAACAAGAATCTATTAGTAATATGTCAGTAAGTCTATATTTCTAAATATGAAATTCAAAAAATAAAATTTAAAAAATTTAAAATTTTTCAAATTCAAAGCCCCAAATATAGATTTACTGACGGAAACCGAGAATCCTTCAGTAATCTGTCAGTAAGTCCATATTTCTAAATATCAAATTTTAAAAATAAAATTATAAAGATTTCAAAAAATCAAATTATAAACATTGCATAAAAAATTGTAAACATTTCTAATATGAAATTTAGAATTCAGATTATATAAATTTTTTTTAAAAAATTCTAAACATTTCTATATATCAAATTAAAAATAAAATTCTAGACATTTCATAAAATCAAATTCAAAGCCCCAAATATGGACTTACTGACGGAATGTTGATGGATTTTAGAATTCTGTCAGCAAGTCCATATTTGGGGTTTCCATCCTTAAAATTACGATTTTAAATTTTAAAAATGCTAATAATCATACTAAACATAATAATACATGAATTGATTCATGTTTCATACTTATAATCAATTTTACAAAAGTATTCAAATAAACTTCATATCATATGATCTTTGTTAATCGAAAGGGTTTGTAACGATATAAAAAGTTAAACCCTAAAGTTTGAAACCTCAAAACTTCAATTTATGAATTTTCAGTTGAACACAATTACTAATACTTTATGACAATGAATCCCTAATCATTCCTATAAATTAGTATCCCTAATCATATCTTTAAATTAGATATTGGATCTTTCACTCTACCATATTCATTAGGACCTTTGACCTTCAACAAATGCCTTTGTGATGTAGGAGAATCTATAAATTTGATGCCTCTCTCTCTTGCCAAGAAGTTGGGATTCAATGAATTTAAAGCTTCCAACATAACTATGTTGTTGGCAGATAGATCAATTAGGAAACCTCATGGGATCCTGGAAAACTTGCCTATCAAGATTGGGAATGTAGAAGTACCCACAGACTTTGTGGTGTCGGATATAGACAATGAACCAAAGGATCCATTGATCTTAGGAAGACCATTCTTAGCAACATTTGGAGCTGTAATCAACGTCAAGAAAAGCGATATTAGGTTGAATATGGGGAAAAGTCTCAAGATGATCTTCAACGTTAGGGACAACATGAAGAAACCCACAATTAAAGGTCAACTATTCTCTATCAAAGAAATGAATGAGGAAGGTCATGAAGATGAGTACTCAAGTGGTGACTCAATAGAGGATGATGTGATTGAGCATGTAACCCAAGTTTTGACGCATAAAACAACTATTGGAGATGTTAAGAAGTTTGATTTGGAAATTATTGATGACCCTAAGAAAGGTTGGTTTGATTCTGAAGGTTTGAAAACATACCTCAAGCAGAATGATCAAGTGTTTCTACTCAATCCACAACTCAAGAACGGTCAAAGTGAAGCAAAGTCAAAGTTCTCAAGGAATTTTACCACCAAGGAGATTCTACCCGATAAGGCAATCGAGCTGGAAGGAGAGCTAATTAAAGAATTTGAAGTGAACAACCAAGAAATCCCACCAGACATAGGAAGTTGGATGAGTCCGGAAGGAAGACCCGGTGAAAATACCTCGATTCTCCTTAGAGAACCGTCCAAGGTCAATAGAACTTAAAAGAAAGTCAAGCTTAGTGACTTAAAACAAGCCCACTTGGAAAGTAATCTCATTGTATCTTTTGTACATATCTTTTCAATTTCAGTATTCTCTTTAGTTTTTAAGTATCTTTTGGCATGAATTTTGGTTTACTAACTTTTGGGGAAGTTTGAGTGTTGATGGTTGCAGATTTGGCATAATTTGAAGAAAAATTTGAGCAAGATCGGTCTGGAGGATCGGTTTATCCAGACCGATCCTAAAATTTTTAAACTTCCAGGGGCATAGATCGGTTAGCCAAACCTATCCAAAAAAATTCAAATTCCAAGAGCTTGGATCGGTTAAGAAGATCCGTTAGCCAAATCGATCCAAGAAAAAACTTGAATTTCCCAGGGTCTTAGATCGATTAGAGGATTGGTTTGTGCAGATCGATCCCAGGTAAATTTTTTAAAAAAAATTAGCGATTTCAACCCGGTTTTGAGTATTTTAACCCAATTTTAAAACTTTTCTCTCCCATTATACTCCCCCTATTTTGATCTTAAGGTTTCCACTCTCAAAGTTTCTCAAAAATCTTAATTTTTCCATCAATTTTCAAGCAAATTTAGTAAATCTTGTTGCTAATTTTCGAATTCTTAAAGGCTAATTAGAGTAACCCCTACACAATTCCTATCATTCAAGCTAAGGTATGCCTCTAAATCCAAAATTTTTGCAATTTTCTCAAGTTTTATGGGTGATTATTGTCTCTTTACCTTATAAAGTCATTGGGATTTAGATGGATTATTGTTACCATGGATGATTGAACCTCAATTTGGTAGATTTATTAAAATTTGCAAGTTAGGGTTCTTGAGTTATACATTGAACAAGTTTGGGGGAATTGAATGATTGTGGTTTCTATGGCCTATTGTTGGTATTGTTGTTTATTAGAAGATACTAACTAGAATTGTGCATTAAGGTTTAATTTAAAGGTAATGTTATCTCTTAAAGATAAGCTCAATACATTAAGCGAATTGTTGAATTGGAGATTTGATGATTTTGACATGATTTGATGACAATGAGTTTTATGGAGTAGATTGGAATAGAGAATTATTCTAAATGTGCTTTCAAATAACACCTTTTGAACATCTCTAGTATCTTTATCTCTTTTATAGAAGTCATCATGTCGAACCATGGAGCATCCGGTAGTTCAAGCGGACCTTCAGTAAAGGACATATACAAGAAGTTGATGCAAGTTGAATTCATAGAATCAACATTCTCGGATGCGGAGACTTTGGGTAATCTTGGAATTCTCGAACAAGTCAAAGATGGGAAACATGAGGCTTTCAAACATGCTTACAATGGAATTTTTTGCTCATCAACGACCGACATGCATGCCTAGCCTCGCTAAGAGTATTCTACTCTAAAGAACGAGAAGGTGATGAGAATGGAGGGTTCATAACATTCATGGATTTAAAGGGAAAGACTCACAAGGTCTCTTTTGAGTGGTTGGGAACTATTTATGGTTTCCAAGTTAAGAGGTTTCAACCATACACGTTTGAAGATACTTCAAATGATATCGAGCTTATTTGGGATGTGATAGGGTCAAAGAATTTTAAGGCATGGAGAACCAAGAGTTCGTGCATTTGCCACATGGGCATAAGATACGTGCACCAAATCATTGCTAACTCGTTCTTCACTAGGTGGGACACTAGCAATATCTTGTCTGAGGAGATGAACTTATTACGTCTGGGCATTCACCAACACATTTACAATACTCTGCAAAACGAAACCATATTCTCCAACATCTTTGAACTCACACCTTGCACTTTGAAGATATTTCTCAAGCAATTGTTGAAATTCAAGTGTCTAAACTGCATATCACAAGAGAGGATGGCACCTCAACTGAGCATAGGAGGGTGGATTACACCAATTTTTAAACATACGCGGGACCAACTCGGTAGAAATGTTTGGACGCCGAGACTGATGGATTACGACTACGTAACAGAAATCCAATTTTTTGAGAAAGATGGATGATCGATTCTGCTATAAGTTCAGAGTAGCAAGCGATCATCCTACTCTCAAATAGTAGGCGGACAAATTTCAAGAGAAGAGAGAACCTGCCTTTCCACCATCAATCCTCCGACATGATGGAAGTTATATCCGAAGTAGCATCCTTAGAATCATGCTCCAAAAATATTTCCAATCTCTCGCTAGACGAGGAGTCGTCTAGCTCCCACACTCGGGATGATTGAGGTATCCTTTGACACCTTTGTAAATACTTGCATTTTAGATATTATTTCTCTTATTTTTGGTTCTTTCTCTAAACTCTTTTTCACACAAGGGACTGTGTGAATTAAGTTTTGGGGAGGAAACATATTTAACTTAGTTTCGATTTTTGATCTTATCATACATTTTCATTGTGGATAGTTAAGGTTTACAAAAATCCATAAAAATAGAAAAATTTCAAAAAATTTGCATCTAGTTTCATCTTATGCATATCTTAGGTTGAGTCTAGCCTCATCTTAGACTACATGTGTATAAGGAACAATGATTGGATTGCCTTGTGAATTTTGATGTTTTGTTTGAATTGTAGCACCTTAGCAAATAGTAGAATGATGGTTGAACCATTTTTAAGATTTGGAAAATTCATGCTTGGAATTGACTACTTGATGCTTCATAGTGTTTGTTAAATCTTGCTTGAATTGAAACCAATCCTATGAATATTTGGACTTAATTTAATTATGGATTTGAAATGCTTAACCACGGTAAACACTTGACATTTGGATTATCTTTGCCTAATTTCTATCACTCTTGTTAATCAAAATGGTCATCATCATCTTAAGGATGGTTACTACACCTTTGATCACCCAAAACCTTTTTTAAAAAGCCCCCATTGTTCTTTATTATGAGGCCTTTACGAAAAATGCATATGGGCAAAAACCCGTGTAATGGAAGTCGAACGATAAGAAAATAGCCTCTTAGAGTTAGCCTCATTTTAAGGTTAACATTTTTAGGTGGGGGAATATTTAGAATAGGGTATAACTTTGGGGGAAATCACATGAAAAAGTGTGGTAGTGTTGAAAAAGAGCATTGAAATAAGCCTAAGTAAAAGAAACTCTAGGGATATCAAAGATGCCAAATGGTTTGAAGAAGAAAATAATGAGAAAATGTCCAATCCCCTAGATAGTTAATAAAATCAAAAAAGAAGAAAAATCTTTGTCTAAAAGGTAAAAGGAAGACTAAGTACTAAATTGTAAGAGAATAAAAGAAACAAGAATGCTCATAGTAGTTTGGTAATAAAAAAAAAAGGCTAATGTTTTGGATAGAAAGATTTTGAAAAGAATGAAGACTTGGTGGTTTGGGTTCTAAGTGAAAAAGAATGTGAAACATAGGATAGAATAGGAACATAAAAGGGATTTGGGTAGGGTATTAGGTGAGGTGAAAGCCTTGTATTATCAATTGTTTGACTGTACATTGATTTTGCCTAATGTTTTGCATTACTATCTTGAGAGAAACCACTTCAAAATGTGTGAAATCACTTCAAACATCTAACAAGCCTTAAACCCAAACCAAATGGATTAGATTTCCTTTCCATAAGTGAGAAAGCACTTGAATGTTTAATTGAATGTAGGGGATTGGTGAATAGGATGGTTTGAGATGCTTCACTTTGATTGCTAAAAGTTGGTTCTTGTGATGAGTATGTTGAAGTATATTTAGAACAATTGTGATCCATGTATCATTTTACTAGTCTTTAGGATGATACACTTGAAGCATTACACTCAAATTTTGGTTATAAGTTCCCACCTCCAAACCTATTTTTTCTCACTTTGTGTCTTACTTGAGGACAAGCAGAAGATAAGTTTGGGGGAGTTGATGTGTTAATATTTTTGGTGCATTTTATCTCTTATTTAGTAATCCTTCTAGGTAGATTCACATGCATATAGGTTAGTTTGGCATGCATTTGTATTGCATTTCATATCATTAGGTGATCGAAGTGGAGGAAAAAAAGCATGGATCATGGAGCTCAAAAGATTCAAGAAAAGGATAATAACGGAGTAGGATCGGTTTGTCGGATCGGTCAGTCCAAACCGATATAAATATTTGAAGAAAATTAGAGACTTGGATCGGTTTTGGAGGATCGATTTACCTAAATCGATCCTCAAATGATGCAAAACCAGGGACCAGGATCAGTTTGGAGGATCGGCCAAGCCAAACCGTTCCCAGATCACACTTGTCAACATTTGGACCTCTGTTTTTGGTTTAAACCTATTGTCAATTGTGTTAACCCAATTATTTTTGGTTGACTCATTTCCACTTTTAGGATACTATTTAAGGCCTTTAGACCTAATTTTTAGGGAGCTCTTTTTATGCCCTAGTCTCTTTTCCTCTTTAGAATACTTTTGTAAACATTTGAATCTTGGCTTATTTTGAACTTTGATCTTTGTTTGTTAATCTCTTTCTATTTTATGTTTCTAATCATAATTTTACACAATTTTATCATTAGACCTTGTGTTTTATCTATGATTAGTGAGTAGTTCATTCCTAAGTAAATGAGTTAGGTAGATTAGGATGATTAGATGTTTGACTATGATGTTTAGGAGTTGAATAGCTTAAATCTTTATTCAATAGGTGTGTTTAATGCTAGATTTGATTTGATCAATCAAATTTAGATTCTAGGATGACTTGTGCCCGAAATGTGTTTGATTGAAATTCATGAACCAACTATTGTTTGCTAAATGACACTATCCAAGAGATCTTATTGCATGATAGTTAGTTTAATGGTTTATCATGAATTAGATCTTATTGCCTCTTATTGTGTAATTATTCAAGAGATTGTTTTTATTTGCATGATTAAGAGAGGGATTAGTGCCAGAAGAGTGGGTTAATCTAATTAAGGGAATTTCAAACCAATGATTAGCAATAAACAGTGAGTATTATCATCATGTATAGAACATCGCTTAATCACTCGAGTCAATTGTTTTTGCCCATTTTCTTAGCATTTCTATATTGATTTACATTTCCATTTCCAGTTGACTTTTCCATAATTACTGTTGACATTTGCTTGTTTGACTTTTTGTTGACTTTGGTTTAATGCTTATTTTAGAATGTTTACTTTGAACCACAAATCTATTATGGCTTAGACTGAATGAGATTCTCATAGGTTTTAGTACGTTATTCTCTCTGATTTGGATTGATACCTATTGTGTTGCAATGACCATGATAGTTCATTAGGAATTGAGGTAAAAACACTGAATTTTTTTACTATCAACGACATGGTTCCGTCAAACGGAAAATGACATCAACAAGTTCAACTGAAAACCCGAGATGACCTCCACCGTCAAGAAAGAGTCCATGTCATGAGCAAGCAGATTTTACAATAACCACGTCTATACATGGAAGAAAACTTTGTATACGACGGCAAAGAAGCACACTGGAATTCCCAATGAAATCTTGGAGGACTTCATCAAATATTGGGAGAAGGAAGGGGCAAAACAAAAGTCAGCGACAACAAACAGAACAGGTGTAGTGAGAGATAAGGTAGCGGGATGGTGACTACCAACATTGGTTCCAAGAGTGGGTCACTCGAGCGGCTGAGATTGTATGAAATAATTTTAAACATACTAAACTTAATACTTGAATCGATATTTTATCTAATTTTGAATCTTAGTTTTAAATAATTGTGTAAGACTAGCCATCTACCAACGCCCATCAAGCTTATGGAGAATATCCACACGAACAAGAAGACAAAACATATACATGATCTGCTTGCTCGAGAGGTGGTCGAGACGTCAAGGAAGCTGATGGAAGAGGTGCGAGCATCTAAGGAGACTACTGATGATGGTGACCTCTTGCTAGATACGCAGTAAGAGATAATGTCTCAGGTATATACTATTTAAATTTAATTTTAAAATATTGCATATTAATGTCTTACTAATGCTTTGTATTTAGTTTTTTGCAGGCTACGAAGAAACAGAAAGGACGCATGTTCGGGTTCGGGAACATGGCCAGCTACTATTTCTTGGGATCCTCTCGAGCGAGGGATCCTTACCAATACAAGGAAATGAGGTTGAAGGATGCGGCTTTGGAGACAATGCATAAGAGGATGGCTGAGATGCAAGCCGAGAAAAGGGAGCGAGACGCTCATAGCCAAGCTCGGATCAAAGCCCAGCTCAAAGCCCACCAAGATGAGATTCGGGCTTGGATGGAGACCCAAATGAAGGCTCAGATGGATGTGTTCCTAACCCAGATGAACGAGTGGTTCGGACCACCGCAGTAGGTTTAGGGTTGTTTTAGACATTTTTTGGATTTTAAGAATTTTTTAGGTTTTTATAAATATTTTGGAATTTGTATTTTATGAATATATTTTGAATTTTATTTAACTATTTTTATTATAAATTAATTAATAAATAATAAATAATAATTTTATTAATTGATTAATATATATATTTTAATTTAAAAACTCTGATCCGTCAGTAATTCGGTTATTATCATTGACGGAAATTACTGACGGGCACTATCCGTCAGTAATTATCCATCAGATAACATGTCGCTAATCTGTCAGTATTACTGACGAATTACTGACGAAAGTGTAACTGACAGGCATACCGTCAATAATCCGTCAAAAATACTGACGGAGTTACTGTAAAATATATATTATTGATGACTTATAACTGACGGACATAACCGTCAGTTGACGCATGTTTTCTTGTAGTGTGATGGCATAATGGTTTCGAATTATACTCAATTCTCAAACTTGTTCAAAGATCTACAAGAACAACTCAAACACAAGAAGTATCAAAGAATCACAGTAGAACACGAAATAGACTAAGACTATGCAGAAATTTAAAGACACAAGAGAACTTTAACGTGTTCAGCCTCCACCGTCGATAAGACGGCAGCCTACTCACGCCAGGAACTCACCCCGAAATCCACTAGCTCCAATTTAACTCGCCGGGCTACAAAGAAAGTTCCAAGAACTATACTATAGTGCAATTCTATGTACAAACTCAATAATGAGCCCATAGAGATTATATCGCACCACCTACTAACTTGACTAGAGGTAAAACCTAGAACCGAATATGTTATACACAGTTACAACAAACTAACGCAAAAATTCAGCTCAAAGATAGCTTCAGTTTTCGCATAGATGATGAAGAGAGAATTGACATTTTATTGACTTAAACGTATGGGCCTTTTTAAGAATTCCTAAGCCCAAATGTAATAAACTTAAGCCCATAGGCTTATTTTAGTCCAACAAAACTCCACCATAATAAGTTTCTAACAACTTCCTAGACTTCGAAAAACTTTCAATGTCTTCAAATATTGTCGTAACTAGCTTCCCCTGATGCGGTCCCGGTTACACCCTTTTTCTACTTAGTGTGAACCCGAAGCATTTTGAGTGCTTCAGATACTTTTCCAACAGGGAACACCTTTGTGAAAATGTTTGCAGGATTATAAAGTGTTGAAATCTTTTGGACATTCACCACTTTATCTTCAATTTCATCTCTCACATAATAAAACTTCACAGCCACATGTTTGGTTCTTTCATGAAATACCCGGTTCTTGGACAATGCAATTTCAATTTGTGAGTCACAAAACACATCGACTTCAACTTACTCATATCCAAGTTCCTTTGTAAAATTCTTCAACCAAGTTGCCTATTTGATAGCTTCATTCAAGGCTATGTATTCTGACTTTGTAGTTGACAAAGCCACTACGCTTTGTAGCCCTGATTTCCAGCTAATAGTTGGCCTCCCATTTTGAATACAAACCATGTGATTGACCTTCTCTTATCCAAATCAGACGCATAATCAGCATCACAAAAGCCTTGAACCTTTAAATCATTTCCTTTCTTGAACACTAGTCTGACTTATGTTGTTCCTCTAAGATATCGCAATATCCATTTGACTACAAGCCAGTGCTTCTTTATTGGGGATGCCATGAACCTACTCACAACTCCAATAGGATAAACCAAACCAAGCCTTTTCCCTATTATCATGTACATTATGCTACCTATTCCATTAGTATAAGGAATTGTTTTCATGAAGCTGGCTTGTTCACTAAGTTGTTGTTTTGTTGTTTCTTGAAGCTTAAAATGTGCTCCTAAAGGTGTTAACACTGGCTTTGAATCATCCATACCAAACAATTTCATAGCTTTTGAACATAATGTTCCTGAGACAAATCCAAGACACCTTCAACTCTGTTTCTTTTGATATTCATTCCTAGTATCTTCTTGGCATGTACCAAGTCTTTCATTTCAACGACATAGTTTAACTTTCCTATAAGTAGTTGTATCTCCATTTGTTTATGAAGCAATCAACATATCGTCTACGATCATAAAAGATAGATGAATGAGTTCCCATCAGTCTTCTTAATATACACGCAGCCATCATAGTCGCTTCTGACAAAATTTGCTTCCTTCATAAACCGGTTGAACTTGGCATTTCATTGTCTTGGGCTCTGTTTGAGTCCATACAATGATTTCTTTAACAAACAGACCCAATTCTCTTTACCCTTAACCACATATCCCTCAGGTTGCTCCATGTAGATGGTTTCTTCTAATTTCCCATGAAGAAAAGTTGTCTTGACATCAAGTTGCTCCAATTCCATGTTTTCATTTGCCACAATGGAAATCATAAGTATGATAGAAACATGTCTGACCACAGGTGCAAAGATTTCATGGTAATTTATGCCTTCTCTCTATGAATAGCCATTTGCAACTAGTCTTGCTTTATATCTTGGCTTTTCTACACCAGGGATTCCTTCTTTGTATTTAAACACCCACTTACACCCAATAACCTTGATCTGATTCTTAGGAACTACAACCAATTCCCATGTGTGATTTCTTGTAAGTGAGTATATTTCTTCATATGTGCTTTGTTTCCATATTTCCCAATTTTTATCTCTGACTGCTTCTTTGTAATTTGTTGGCTCTCTTCTGGATCCTTCTTCTGTTGTAAGCATTAGGTGAGATATCAATTGATTATCTTCATATCTTGTTGGTCTTCTTATTTGTCTTCTAGGCTTATCTCTGGCGAGAACATAGCTCTTTTGACTTGGCAGCTCATGTTCAGTGAATTCTTCACCTATCTGCTCTAATTCACCTTATGAGTCTGATTCATCTGGTGGATTGGTATCTGCTATGTCTGTTTCTTGAGCTTGCCTTACTTCAAGCTCCACCACACAAGATATGTCTTTGTTAGCCTGCAATCATGCTTATACAGAACATTCTCTTTAAAAATTACATTTCTACTTACCACACATTTTTTATCCTCTATCAACCAGACCTTATAACCTTTTACACCATTAGGATAACCTAAGAATACTCCTTTATTATCTATAGGTTCCAACTTACCATCATCAGTATGGACATAAACTAAACATCCAAATCTTTTAATATCAAATTAGTTTGGTTAGTTCATCAGGTATCTTGCACTCAATGGTTGTAGAAGGTGATTTGTTGATCAGATGAGTTGATGTATCTACTGCTTCAGCCTAGAATTTTTTTGGTAGTCCAGATTCACTTAACTTGCTCCTTACTTTCCATGATTGTTCGATTCATTCTCTCTGCTACTCCATTTTGTTGTGGAGTGTATGCAACATTTTTGTGTCTAATTATACCTTGTTCCCTGCACATATCATCAAACCACTGGTTACAAAACTCAAGACCATTATCAAATCAGTGTTTCTTGATTTTTCTCCCTGTTTGATTTTCAATCATGATTCTCCAATCATTGAACTTAGTAAAAGCTTCTTCCTTATTCTTTAGAAACTATATTCAAACTTTTCTGCAAAAATCATCAATTTTTGTTAGAAAATACTGGCAGTTTCCTAAAGATTTTGGAACATAAGTTGAACCCCATAAATCAGTGTGTATGTAATCCAAAAGATATTTGGAGGTGTGCTATCCATGTGTGAACTTCAGTCTATGTGCTTTGTCAAATATCCAATCTTCACAATAGTCTAAATTTTTAACTCCCTTTGGATCTATTAGACCATTCTTCATGAGAATCTCCATTCCCTTTTGGCTCATGTGACCCAGCTTGTTGTGCCAGAGATGTGTCACATCTTCTGTAACCTTCTTTATTTGTGTTGTATCATTCATATGTCCCTTATGAATCAGAAAAGACAGAGAGCCTCTTCTTTTTCCGTGAAGGATAGTTCTTACATCTCTAACTATTTTCATTATCCCATTTTATGAATTGTGGGAACAACCTTTTGCTTCCAGTGTGCCAGGTAAGATTAGATTCTTTTTAACTCTTGGTATATACCTTACCTTGGTCAAGATAACTTCAGAACCATCCAGATTAGTAAACTTCACAGATCCATTTCCTTTTACTTTAGATACAGTATCATTAGCCATTCTAACTTCACCTTTTACTGACTCATCTAGTTCAGTAAACCAATTCTCTTCCAAGTCATATGATAGGTGCATCCAAAATCTATTATCCAGTTTGTTTCCATTTCAGAGTCGAATACATTTAGTACCTCATCAACAACCAACACATCCACATTGACTTCCCGTTCATTTACCAATGTAGTTTCGCCAATTTGATTGTTCTCCTTCTTGAAATTACTTCCTATGCTTGGAAACTGCATTTTGAAATGCTCTTTCTCTCCACAATGCCAGCATGATTTCTTTGTTTTTGGTTTTCCTTTTGCTTTTGGTTCTTCTCTTGAGATTGGTTTCCACTTATTCTTTCGTTTTGATGAGGTTTTGTCTTTGACAAATAAGGCATCTCCAACTTTCTTTTGAGATTTTTCTTCATGTCCCAATTCCATTTGCTTTGTATGTATTGACGACAGTACATCCTCCATTTGTCTTACTATATCAGAGAATGACCCTCATCCCATCACAAGTATGTGGAAGTTTCATTAGTAACATCAAGGCTTGAGAAACTCATCAATACTCTTATCTATTGATGCTCCTTCTTGAATCTTGAAACCATGAAGTTTCTCCTTCAAATGTAACCTACTGGTAAGTGTAGATGACATATACAATTTATCCAGAATCTTGAACATGCCCGTCACAGTTTTCTGCTTGATTATTTTCCTCATAACTTGATCAGAAACACTAAGAATGATTGTGCTTCTAGTTTTCTTCTTCATTTTAAGAAGTGTTTCATCCACAATCTTCTTCTTCGATTCATCTCGAACTTCATCTTCATTGTCCTTGACTATTTGTGTATCTTCCTTTAGAGCCTTGGAGAGTCCTAATATCTCCATGTAAGCTATCATCTTCTCTTTCCACAAGCCATAATCACCATTTCCATTGAAATTTGTCACTTCGATCCTTGTTGATGACATCTTCCCGAGTAATTTTATCTTCGATTGACTTAAGAGAACCTTGCTCTGATACCAATTGTTGCGAATTATGCTCGATTCTCAAACCTATTCAAAGATCCACAAGAACAAATCAAACACAAGAAGTATCAAAAAATCACAATAGAACACGAAATAGACTAAGACTATGCAAAAATTTTAAGACACAAGAGAACTTTAACATGTTCAACCTCCACCGTCGATAAGACGGCATCCTACTCACACCGGGAACGCACCTTAGAATCCAATAGCTCCAATTTAACTCGTCGGACTACAAAGAAAGTTCCACGAACTAGACTATAGTGCGATTCTCTGTACAAACTCAATAATGAGCCAATAGAGATTATATAGCACCACCTACTAACTTGACTAGAGCTAAAACAACCTAAAACCGGATCTATTATACACAGTTACAACAAACTACCCAAAATATTCAGCTCAAAGATAGCTTCAGTCTTCGCATAGATGATGAAGAGAGAGTTGACCTTTTGTTGACTTAAACGTATGGGCCTTTTTGATGATTTCCTGAGCCCAAACGTAACAAACTTAAGCCCAGAAGCTTATTTTAGTCCAACAATAATAATGTACATGTTACATGGTTAGCTAAAGAATATGGTATTTATAAGCTTATGAAACACAAAAGTGTTTAATTTATGTATGCATGGATCCATGGCGGTCCTTTATTTTGACTTGGCTTAAGCTATGTAAACATAATTGGTCTTGAGATTTTAAAGGCTGCAATCTAAGATGGAAAAAATGGGCTGGTTCTATAACTAAAAATTTTAAAATGGATTGGTTTTAAACAAAAAAAATTTCGCAAGTTCGTGCTTGGTATGCTTGGCTTCACGACCGGCCATATAAAAAGATGTGTATTTTTTGTATCCGTTTATGAAGTGAAGTCCATAAAGATTTAATGGACATGTTGAGTTTAAAAAGCCTACCAAATTATATCATGTTTTGTTTAGTATGACTTAAGTTATTTGGGAATACATGCATCTATCCTTATATATATAACGACCTTTTGTGTGAAAAGTATCATATAACACCAACTATAGTATTAGTTATACCTAATTTAAAAATGGAATACTTAATTTCACCTGAAACAACTGTACGAAAATTATTTCCACCAAATCCATATAAGTTTCAAACAATTGTTTCATATGAAATTAGATATTCAACTTATATATAGACTACCTACAATTAGCACAATTCTTTAACTTAGCTTAGGGTATAATTGGTGATATATGATACTTTCCGAGGAAAATAGATCTTTAATCCTATCTTCAGTTGAAAACAATTCTATCAAACAATTTTGAGAGTTTTTATACTAATTTTATCATGACCCATTTCTAATTTTAACCTTCTTAAAAAAAATTAGCCTCTTACATTTAGCATGATCTACAGAAAAAAGAAAGGTACACAGGTATTAACGCGTGGCCCAAGAAAAAAAAAGCTTATATAAACACATCAAAATCTCAAAAGGAAAAAATAGAAAAAACAAAGAAAATGTATTTTTCTCAAATGAAACATCTCAGTATTGTATTAATAGTTTTATTAGGGTTTTTCATTGCAGATACGTATGGAAAAAACGTACTAATGGTATCAAACCAGTTCAGTCGAAAGATGACGGTAAGGGTCGAATGCAAATCAAATAAAAACAAACTTGGAGTCCAATTCTTGCGTAATGGACAATCACAAGATTGGCGATTCAATGATGCTGTTTTTTTCAAAGAGACAAAATTCCATTGTGATCTAAGATATGAAAATCATCATGTAATGTTTGTAGCTTACAAGGCAAGATGGCACGATTCGATTAAAAATAGAGCAAATGTGACATGGTTAGCTACTGAAAGAGGTGTTTACAGGCTTATGAAAGACCAAACTCCTGAGTTTATGTATAATTGGCTCTAATCTAATCATGTTTTAATTTGGTTATAAAAATTTAACCACTTGTGTTTGCGTTAATTAATGTTATTTTCTTCACTATGATATGTCAAAACTATATACCTTATATATGTAAATATAATACTTGTGAGACTCAAAAGATGTCATATGTAACTATCAAATTTGTGAGATGTATTTTTTATATTCTGTTTATGTTTTGTAATGAAAGTAAAATCATTTGTTGATATGCTACTATTATATATAAATACCCGTTGTAATTATATACAAGAAAACATCGAAAATATGACGGACAAATCCGTCATGAACCCGTCACGAATGAGCATTACTTACGGATTCGTGACGGATTAAATCCGTCAGGACTAGATGGTCAGGAAATAAAAATCCGTCAGGAATCCGTCAAGAAATCCTGACGGAATCCTGACAGATAATTCCCTACGGATTAGTGACGGATTATCCGTCACTATTAAATCCGTTAGGAAATATCCGTCAAGATTTCTTGACGGATTCCTTGACGGATTATCTGGTATGGTATTTCCCTACGGATTTTATATTTTAAAATAAAAAATAATTATTAGTTAAACAAAAATTGTTTAATTAATAATTAATTTATTAATTAATAATTATAATTATATTTAATAATTAAATATAAACAAAAATTCTAAAAATAATCATAAAACTAAAATCTGAAAATATTATTAAAATCCCATAATACGACAAATACCCGAGAACAAGGATTAAAAGATATAAAAACTAAACAAAACTACTGAGGTGGTGACGGCGGCGGGAATCGATACGCCATTTGCGCCATGAAAGAATCCATACTCGCCTTGATCCGCTCTTCCACTTGACGGTTCATCTCCTCCTGTTGCGCTCTGAATTGGGCGGCGAGGCGTTCTTCGTGATCATGTTGCGCGGCCCGCATCTGAAGAATCTCATGATGCATCACCTCCACTGCCGCATCCTTCTGCCGCATCCTTCTGCCGCATCTCCTCCTCCCAATAGGAACTCCTCGATCGAGAGGATCCCGGGAAACAGTAGGCAGCTATGTTCCCGAGCCCTAATGCGCGCCCCTTCTGTTTCTTTGTAACCTGCAATAAACAAAAAACAAAATTTTATGTTACAACAATCTAAACCAAATTGTTAGAACAAACTAAACCAACAAAATAAACAAATTAACATACCTGAGATGCAATCTGAAACTATCTATCAAGAGAGAGTGAGTCAATGGACTCTTGAGTTGCCCGCTTCTGGATTTGTCGCCGTGTGTTCTGGACCACCTCGCGAACAACCGGATCATGTATATCACCCGTCGTCTTGTTCTTGTGCAAGTTCTCCATAAGCTCGATCGGGCCTTGTCGTTGTCTAGTCTCACGCTCCTACTTTAAATTTAAGAATCAAATTAGAATTGAATATACAATATATTAAGTTTGGTATATT
>OVBE01007140.1:0-18867 GCA_900406425.1 Iberis pinnata | reverse complement strand
TCCTAAATCTAATAAAGAAGAGTTATTTCTTTATATATAAGTTTTATCATCCAACAAGTTGTAGTCACTTAAGTTATCTTATTTGGAGCACAAACCGGGTTTTAGTTACGATGGTAGTGCAAAAGATGCATATGTCTTTCACTGCTAGTCCCTCAAATATCTCAGTTATAGAGATTTTTAGACAATTTTCCTCCTGTCGGGACAAGGAGAGATCAATCTTGTCATCATCTTCATGTTTAAACGAGAGATTTATTCCGAGTTTATACCTCTCATGGAGAGTGACTTATTCGGTTAAGAAGAAAACCCCCTTTCCGCACTACTTCTCAAGGAGAAGGCTCTTTTCTTGGTTTTTAAAGCCGAAAACTTTGTTATTTGTCCAAACCGTTTTGCTATCCTGTGTAAAGGTTGGTTCGCGACCGGAAGATGCATCAAATCTCAAGTTGAGGTTTGTGGTTGTGGACTGTTTGCAAAGTCACCCTTTGAGGTAACTTCCCCTTATTTAGCTAAGGAAACCGGTTCAGCCCTTAAGTCTTCCACGGATCTCAAGTTGATTATGTTCCTTGATTCTGGCGCTATAGGTAATAGGTTCATCAAGCGCCGTCAAGTTTGTTTATCTACCCTTATTATGTTTGTTGGTTATTTTGGATGTTTTGGCTTTTGAGCCTTTAGCTTGGAATATGTTCAAAACAATTTATTTATATGTAAACGTTTAATTATGGAATAAAACATTGATACATAGAAAAAAAAAATTATTTTCTTAATATTTAATTATGATGCAGTAGTAAACTCTCAGTTAAAACTTCAAAATTGATTGGTCGGCCTGAAACTTTGTCTAGTAGCTGAATTATATACTCAACTTTTTAATTTTTTTTTTACAATAGTATACTATAAAAACGCCTTAACACTCTATTCACGACCTTATTATACTACGGAGAGGATATGAGATAATAAAATATTCATTTTCATATACAATTGCTAATTGGTTGGTGTTTATCTTTGATGTAGAATTTTCCTAAATGAGTCAAATAATATAAAATCAGCTACAAATATCTTTTTGTGGTTTGATTGGAAATAAAATCTTGATTGGTTGTATATATATTCTGGAAGTATCTATAAATAAAATATCTTTGGCGTACAATACAGAAAAGGATAGAAAGCTCCAAGAAAGAAGTCGGTAATATGTTTATCCATATAGACGTTGATTGGTGATCTTATAAACCAAACAATCATATATACTTGTCTAACTATATAATAACAATGTTTATTATTGACATTTATAACCCTCTTTGGTTTATGAATTAGGAGTGAGTAGGACTCGTAATATAAATCGAACCAAATTTTTCAAATTAAACCATATCGAAATTTTTTAAACCGAACTAAATTATATTTTGATAATCAACCGACACAAAGAATTTCAATTTCGATAACCGAACTGATGACCAATTAGTTTTTTTTTTTTTGAAAAAAACAAAAATCCGAAATAAATTAAAAATAATAAAAAACTGAAAATAACCAAAACTTAACCAAATAAACCGAATCTAAAAAAACCAAACTGAATAAACCGATTTCCAAATCGAACCGAAATTTTATTCGGTTTAGTTCGGCAGACAAATCCAAAACCTAAATAATCCAAAACCAAAATTTCCGATCAGTTCTGACTCGAACCGACCCGAATCCCAACTGTAGGAGTGAGTATGTATGTGAAAGCAAGAAGAATCTTACTCCCTCCGTTTCAATATGTAAGTAGTTTTGCTTAAAAGCGCGGGTATTAAGAAATTTTAACTTTTCTTAACGAAGTAATAAAAAATTAGAGAGATTATTATTTTTTTGGTGGGGAAATGCGAAAAGTTAGAGAGAGATTATTGCATATTATTTTGCCTTTAAATTTTTAGTAGAATATTATTTATTTAAATTACTTTATTGCTTTGGGATTTGATAACAACTTATATTATGAAACAAACCATTTTGGCTAAAACTACTTATATATTGAAACAGAGGGAGTAACGGATAAGCGTTAGATTGAACCGCGTGGAAAAGGAACACGTCACTATCATTTCTTCTACTTGCTTCCCACGTTTCCATCAAGTTTCCGTACATATCCTCTTATTAATTTACTACTCCACGATGCATACTTTTCACTGAAGTTGTGTTGTCATGCCTTTGCTGGGATTTTATTAATATTGCTCATCGCTGACGAACATTATTTTATAAGAACATTCTAATACAATTCCTTCTTTTCTTTATAAAACAATTTCTTTTGAATTTAGCAGTTATACCACAAAATTTCTAGAAATAATAAAACTGTTGAACAGAATGAACCACGCTATGCTTTAATAAAATAATGTAAATTAAGACCAGGCTACAATTGATTTAGTGTAATCAAGTTTGATATTTTTTAAAATTAAACTAAATTAAATCAAATAAATAATGAAAAGATATGTCTTTATTTTATTCAGCTCAAAATGATATCATTTGAACTAATTAATATACATGTTCTAAAACTCGTTTGATTGGTAGCATGTCGCAAGCTTAGAGTGAGAACCACTTTAAATTAATTTAGATGATGATTTGTGTTATATGTGGTATGACGATTTAGGAAAATATGTGTAAGTTAGTTAACAATATTAACTAATATATTTTTTTATCAAAAAAAACGAAAACTTGAATATATTAATTATACTATTGTTTTTGTTTACATAATTAAAAATATTTCATCTTTAACTTACATGTTTTGGATACGAACTATATAATAATGAATATATATATATATATATATATATAGCTTTACATAAAAATCAAAGTCACTTAAAAATTATAATAACTAACTGTATATAAGCGAATAATTATATATGTGATGAAATAACTATATGATGGATAATTACTTTTCTAATTAAAAGCTTGAATATTATTAAAACTATCATATGATTATAATTGTAGATTACAAACTAATTCTTTATTCACATCCTTGAAAGATAGAGAAAGAATAGATAATTTTCTATCATTTATTATATATTTATATTCTATGTTTTTTTGATAAAGTATTTATATTCTATGTTTACAATCTTTTATCTTTATCTATAAAATAGTTTATTTTTATAATAAATAATAGCGTAGTAAAATATAGAAAACAGTTAAATAAAATATGCTGCAATGGACTTTATTTCTTGTTTTACTTTTTAAGACGTAAATAGTATATGATTTATTAAAAGTATATATAACTAATAAAATTTAAAAATAATAAATTTAAAGTGTTTTTTTTATATATAAAAAAGAGTTAAAATATAGTAGTATATAACAATAGATTACAGTAAAAATGAATGAAAATATATCTTTAATAATATATAAGTATAAATCTAGAAGGCGTTGGTTTTAAAATATTCTAAGACGGCTAAGAAATGATTGAATAAAATAGATATAGATCAAACTCTCATGTTATAGTGTTAGTTGAGTCAATAAAATATCATAATAAAAGAATTGGAGAAAGGACGAAGAAAATTCTCATGGAAACGACT
This sequence comes from Iberis pinnata, assembly GCA_900406425.1. Lineage (NCBI taxonomy): Eukaryota > Viridiplantae > Streptophyta > Magnoliopsida > Brassicales > Brassicaceae > Iberis > Iberis pinnata. The sequence continues at coordinate 15,355 of OVBE01007140.1, read as the reverse complement.
CTTTCCTTAAGTCTTGTAAGCAACGCGTTGTTGCAAAACGTGACCACACAACCCGAATCTTCTTTCCTTTTCCCACTTATTTACAATATTACCACACACTCTTCTCTACCACTTCCTTACACACCAAGTCACAAGGCTCTTTTCGTCTTTTCCACACGCGTCTTAAAGTCGATATCTATAAATACACATTCACAACAAGACACAACACACAACAACAAACTAAAACAAAACACATTCAACTGAAAATCTATTTCATTCTTCTCATTTTATCATCACTATATATAAGAAAAATGGTTGTAATATCGGAGGTTAATTCGACGGTTGAGACTACGACGGCGGCGAACTGTCTGATGCTTTTATCAAGAGTTGGACAAGAAAACGTCGACGGTATCGATCAAAAACGCGTTTTCACTTGTAAAACTTGTTTAAAAGAGTTTCATTCGTTTCAAGCGTTAGGAGGTCACCGTGCAAGTCACAAGAAGCCTAACAATGAGAATTTTTCGGGTTTCTTGAACACGAAAAAGGTCAAAGCGACGTCGCATCCTTGTCCTATATGTGGAGTTGAGTTTCCTATGGGACAAGCTCTAGGTGGACACATGAGGAGACACAGAAACGAGAGTGGCGGCGGCGGAAACAACGTCACGTTGGTTACACGTGAGTTATTGCCGGAGCCAACGGTGACGACGTTGAAGAAATCTAGCAGTGGGAAGAGAGTGGCTTGTTTGGATCTAAGTTTAGGGATGGTGGAGAATTTGAATCTCAAGTTGGAGCTAGGAAGAACAGTTTATTGATTTGTCTTTTTTTTTTTACTTTTTTGTTTTGGTTCTGAATATATTGTTTTCCTTTCATTCTTTGAATCTTTCTTTTAATGTTTAATTAAAGATTATACGTACAACTACATATTTAGGAAATTGTCATAGGGTGTGTGATCACTGTTTTCTAGTAAATATATTTTATGTTACTTTTAGCGGTTAGCATTTGGAGACTTGTTCTATATGATATTATTGTCTTTTATTTACTACTCAGTACTCATGGGTCACCTTAACATAGCGTACTATTTAGTTTTGATTAATTATCATTTATTTATCTTATCTCACGATATTATTTATCCCGCGACAAATAAAATAATGGATAAAAAGTTTTTAAAATATTGAGGTTTTTAACTGAATCCTACCACTTAAAACATTAAAATTAGTGGTTTGATATATATAACCCTCAAACTTATTTTCATGAAAGCAGAAAATTTGAATTTGACGGCACCACAGACGCCGTTTAAACTTTAGATGATGCCGTTAATTTTTTTTACCAAATACGTTTATTTAATTAATAAGTTTATTTTTAGTGATTTTTAAGAAACCATAATTAGTTTAATTTATTTGTAAATTAAAAAAAATTCCAAATATAAGAGAGCTAGATCTTCGACAGAGAAAAAAAAGAAGGTTCGATAGTTGGAAAAGAAGAATCGATCCTTGAGATGAAGAGAAACGATGGTTCAAAATTCAAGCTCCTCGACAGTGGAACATAAGATCGACAGTGGCGTGATATGTAATTGTAACCGGCCAGCGAAGATTCTGCAAGTTTGGACGGATGACAATACCGTAAGGAGGTTCTACACATACTAAGGACGAAAAATTGCATTCGGGTAATTTTTTTCGTAGATTTGATGTTGAAAAACCAAGTGGGTGGCAGCATGTAGTTTTGGTGGGTGCAAGAGATGTTATAAGTCAACAAAAAGAGGAGATTATTTGTCCCACGACGAATAAAAACAATCGAGCTCTATACAACCAAATCACAATTATTATGGATTCCCGAGAAAGAACCAAATTTGAGTTCTTTAAATTTAATATATTAAAAAATTAATTAAAAACTTAATAAAATTTTATTGTGTAGGATTTTTATTGTAATTTTTTATAAATCTAAATAAAACACAAAAATTATAATTATTGTTAGTTTTAATCACTTAAATCATATAATTTTTTTTAATAAATGGGCTATAAAATTTTTTATAATTTCTTATTTTATAAATGGGCTATAAAATTACCACTTTAGCGGAGAAATCCGGGACAGTACCTAGTGTCCCTTCACTACGCCTCTCACTCGGTATGATTATGTATACCCTTACTAAGTGGAAGATGATTTAGGGTCTAAATGGTTGTATAAATAGAAGAACAAAAACTAGTGGAATCAAGTATTTTTTAAATGTATACCATTTAAGTAGAAAAAAATGGTAGAATTAAGTGTTACTGTATTTTTTTTACCATTTAGATGGTTAAATATAAAACAATAATTCAACTTGTTCCACTTATTATTTTTCAAAATATAACAAATTCTAGAGAAAATTATTCTTTTACTATCTTGTCGAACAAAAATATTCCTCTATATTCTTTTTTCACTTAATTAGTTCCATCAATAATTATTCCACTAATTTTATTAATTTCAACCATTTGCACTCTTAAGTAGTTTTGAGTATGATAGACCACAGTAATTAGTTAGTTTAACTCTATTTGGAAGTGATGATTTACTTATCAATTGTGATAATATCAATGGTTGGTTCCAAATGTAAAAAAAGAATTATAGACTAGAGATTTATAACTTTGACAATATATTAAAACAATATTACTTAAGGACAATTGTAAGAGGATATATGCTTCCAGTCTATAAAAAAAAAATGGACTTTTATTTGGCCGCAGATAAAAGTAAAGAAAGGTTTGTAGAAGATTTTCGTATTATATTTTTCTTAGACTATAGGTATTAATTTTCTACTTACTTTTTGAAACTTATCCTATCATCCGAAGTTGGGGTTTGAAAAAAATGTTCAAGCTATATATGTTTTCAATGCGTCATAACGTGCACAAGAATTAAGAAAATACGATATCCATTCCATAATCAATGTTCATTTTTACACGATAGAAACAGTTAGTTTGAAGTAAAATCATAAGTGAAAACACAACATTAATGACCAAGAAAACATTTCGTCCCAAGATAAAAGACCGAACCTTTTCTTTTCTTTTTTTTTGTCGAAAAAGTTATACTAACTTGGAATTAAGAATAGAAGAAGTAATACAAGTTACTCGGAATAATATCACTACAGACTTAAGAAAGTTACCTATTCAATATATGATAAGTATAATATCATCATTTGTAACTTATACGCTTTCCATGTAATGCTTCTATATAAACGATGTACTAGGTTATCAATAAGATACATAAACATTTTGATTTTCTGAATCGTCTCCTCTGAAACTTATTATGGTATCAGAGTTTGATTTTTCCACTATATAAATCTCTTTCAAAAACGTCAAAAATAATGACAGAAACTTCAACTCCAACTGTCACAGAGGTCCGAAGAATGATCTCTTCGTATGACTTAACCTCAGCCGACAATCCTGGCGCAATAATATCTCATCCTTTACTCAAATGATCCAACTACGACGAATGGACATGTGATATGAAAACCGCATTGAGCTCAAGAAAAATATGGGTCTCTAGATGGAACCATTCAACGACCAGCTGATGGCTCCTCCGATTTACATGATTGGTGGACTACATCTCGCCCTCGAACGCATACCTCTACTGTGTCTCTCGGACGTGGCTGCGGCACTAGCTCTGCTCGTGTTGTTCATATTCCACAACATTCATCCATATAACAGGCCAACTATGCTATCACATACACAAATCATGATGGTGTAACTGGTCTAAGTGATGCTCAGTGGCGTACATTAGTGTCTCTGCTAAACCCCAAATCAGCTCCATCTACTGAAAAACTTTCTGGTATATTTACTCACTCTTCTTCGATTTTGGATATCGGTGCTTCACATCATCTCACCGGGAATTATGATCTTCTCGTTGATATTCGCCCAATGCAACCAGTTAGTGTCATACTAGCAGATGGTCGCGAAAGAATATATATATATATATATATATATATATATATATTATGGAAGGCTCTGTTAAGTTGGGCTCTCATCTGATTTTACGATCAATGTTTTATGTCCATGAAATGCAGTCCAATTTAATCTCTCTTGGTCAATTAATGGATGAGAATTGGTGTGTAGTGAAAATGGCTGACAAGTTTCTTGTTGTCCAGGACCGCGCTTCGAGAATGATGATTGGTGCGGGTAGAAGAGAGGCTGGAACATTTTACTATTGTCGAATGGAAATGGCTTCATATGTTGCAGTCCGTGATTCATTTGACTTATGGCATAAAATGATGGGTCATCCATCGTCAAGAGTACTTGCCTCACTTCCACATGTTGTTTCTAATATTTTTTCAAAAGTTTGTGACATTTTTCATAGAGCTAAGCAAACACGTTCTTCATTTCCAATGAGTGTTACTGAATCTTCAACTTTTTTTAATCTAATTCATTGTGACCTATGAGGTCCATATCGCACACCGTCTACTTCTGGAGCTCGTTACTTTTTCACAATTGTTGATAACTACTCCCAAAGTTTATGGCTATATCTTCAGACTGATAAAACTGAAACTGCAAAACACATCAAAAACTTTCTCACATTAATTCAAGTTCAATTTTCTTCAAAACTCAAATGTCTAAGAAGCGACAATGGAACTGAATTCACCACTCTTACCTCATTTCTTTACAAAAATGATGTTCGGCATGAGACTTCCTGTGCCGCGACACCCCAACATAATGGGTGTGTTAAACGAAAGTACATACACATCCTCAACATTTCCCGAGCTCTTCGGTTCCAAGCACACCCACCCATGAAATTCTGGGGAGAATGCATCCTTACATCATTAATCAAACACCGAGCCCATTTATTCATAATCAGACACCATATCAACGTCTTTATAACTCTCCACCCGATTACCAACATCTCATAGTTTTCAGTTATCTTTGCTACGCACACTCTCAATCTCATCGAGGAGATAAATTCGCGCCAAGAAGGAGACAATGCGTGTTTCTGGGTTACCCATATGGGGAGAAAGACTGGCGCCTATATGATTTGGAAACTCATCAGTTGTGATTTCTCTTGATGTTACGTTCTATGAGGATCAATTTCCGTTTGAGAAAAACTCTCATATTGATCCTAATACGACATCTCCTGCAACAAATAATGTGTTATAAGCTCCATTCTATTCAGGCCCATTCGATCTTGACTTAACAACATGCCCAACAAATGTTGTTACTCCTATTGTTCCAGGCCCACAATCGCCTATTGGTCCAACTAATGTCGATCCACCAGTTTTTCTACAACAGAGTTCTCCACAGTCTATTACACAGACTTCAACGCCAACTAATGAACAACCATCGTCACCCCCTTCGTCGAAAATCAACTTGGTCGGGGTCATCACCAGAAAATTGCACTTGTGACATTAAAGAATTTTTTCATCAACACTGCTCTAGAATCACCAAACGGTACATGTCTCTATCTTTTATCTGCATACCTATCTAATCATCGATTCTCATCTTGACATCAGGCTTACCAAGCAGCAATTACCACTACTATTGAACCTCAGTTCTATAAACAAGCTGCACAACATCAAGTTTGGCGGGATGCAATGCAAACCGAGATTAATGCTCTTGAAGATAATCATACATGGTCTATTACATAATTACCAAAAAGAAAACGAGTATTGGGTACCAAATGGGTCTATAAGATTAAACAAAACTCTGATGGTACAATTGAACTTCATAAGGCGCTATTAGTGGTACTCGGGAACAATCAAATTGAAGGATAGGACTATGGTGAAACCTTTGATCCAGTAGCAAAAATGGGCATGGTTCGATTGTTTCTTCAGGTTGCAATAGCCAATGGTTGGCCAGTCCATCAGATGGATGTCTTTAATGCCTTCCTTCACGATGATCTTGACGAAGAGGTTTACATAAAACCACTTCCCGACTATTTTACTACAACTTCAACTCAAGTTTTTTGGCTTAGAAAATCGTTATACGGCCTGAAACAGGCCCCAAGGTGCTGGTTCAAAAGGTAGCCAAGTATTTGAAGCACTATGGTTTTCAACAGGATCGTCTGGATCACTCCTTTTCATATTCTTAAGAGGTAATATTCACATCAACCTGTTGATTTATGTAGACGACATGATCCTTACCAGCAACAACGATTCAACACCACAAGCTTTCAAAGCATACTTATCCCCTTGCTTCAAGATGAAAGATCTTGGTACTTTGGAGTACTTCCTCGGTATTGAAGTGGCTCGCAACACCTCTGGTATGTATTTAAATCAAAGAAAGTATGCCTTGGATATTATTGCAGAGACATGTCTTCTTGAAGCTCAACTTGTCTCTTTTCCTCTTGAACAAAACAATAATCTGGCCTTGTCTGAATCTCCTAAACTTCTGGACCCACTGCCTTATCGCCGCCTCATTGGAAAACTGAACTATTTGGCAATGACGCATCCTGACTTGGTGTTCACTGTTCACTTTCTGGCTCAGTTTATGCAAGTACCTAGACATGATCATTGGCTCGCTGCCCTCCATGTAGTTCGCTATATCAAAGGGAATCCGGGACATGGACTTGTTTTAAAGTCCAATACTGACTTACAGATTACTGGATGGTGTGATTCCGATTGGATGAATTTTCCTCTCACTCGTCAACAATTTCTTGGAAGACCAAGAAACAAGACACGGTTAGCCGTTCCTCTGGTTGTTCCTCTGTAGAGGCAGAGTATCGGGCTCTTGCGTTTATCACGACAGAGTTGCTATGGATTAAACGAGTCCTTCATTCTCTTGGTGCTTCTCATCCATAACCAATGCGTGTTTGTTGCGATAGTAAGACTGCAATTCACATAGCCTCGAATCCCGTCTCCCACGAGCGGACAAAACACATCCAAGGTGATTGTCACTTCATTCGAGATAAGATACAAAACCGTAATCTCATTCCTGTTCACATGAGCAGTTCAACGTAGCTGGCCGACATCTTCAAGAAATCTCTCGGGAAACATGCCTTCATCACATTCAAAAACAAGTTGGACATCTAAGACTTGCACACTCCAGCTTGAGAGGGGGTATTGTGAATAATATCACTACGAACTTAGGAAAGTTACCTATATGATCAATATAATATCATCATTTGCGACTTATAAGCTTTCCATGTAATGCTTCTATATAAACGATGTACTAGGTTATCAATAAGATACATAAACATTTTGACCCTCTGAATCGTCTCCTCTAAAACTCATCATCCTTTGAAACTCATCACAAGACATTCAAAAAAGCAAACGTAGGCGGGAATAAATATGACTCCTGAAATTATTTTTTAAAGAGAAGAGATTCAAGATAGATAAAAGATAACAAACCCAAAAAAAAAATGAAATACAAATATAACGCCTATAAACTAGGCACAACACGAGTGAGATGATGGAAGCTCTAAGTCATTATCAAAACGGGAAATATATACACCGTAAAGAGAACCACCTCCTAATGAATCAAAATATATTTCTCATATGATGCACGAAAAGATGCTACTCTAGCAAGATGAAACCAAGTGGCCAGAGGAGACCACATTGATCTTCCAAATAAAGACGAAACATAATTGTGTTGTTAAATAAAATTTTCTTGCTAAACTCTTATCGCAACCTAGATGGGTTGGCCCGGTTAGTTAGTTCTTTAAAATCTGAATCTCAACTGAATTATATCCTTATTTACCCTCGTTTGTGACAGGAAAATCATTTTAGGACACACAAATGATTGATTTTACGTTTTTAATTTTATATAACAATATAAATTTTATTTTCAAATCTATAAAAGCCAATATTTTTAATTTAATTAATCCTATTTAATAAAAATATTTCAAAAATCAAAATACTGTTTTAAAAAGTTTTTCAAAAAATATTTAGAATATGATGTTGAAATCGTTTTAAAATGTCAAATTGAATTTTAAAAGTGTAGAAGTTAAATATTTGGGTTTGAGTTCACTAATCCAAATTTAGGGTTTAGTTTTGGAGGAGGTATGGGGTTTGGTTTGGGGTTTATGATTTTAATCATTTTCAAAATGAATTATGGGCATAGGAGATTTTATTGCCCATAGGAGATTTGTACCTCACAAATGAAGGCAAATAAGGAGATGACTCATCTCAACTGTGTGCAAACGAATCCATTCGAACTATTTGGTCATAAGCAGGGCCGAACCTTGGCAAAGCCGGATGAAACATTAGCCTACAAGTCTACAACCCCATATTTTACAAGCCTACATTGAATAGGTCCCCAAAACGTAAAATTCTATACATATGTCTATTTTATAAAATTTTATGGTCCAAAAAACAAATAGATAAAATATTAGTCTTAACTTTTTATATTTTGTTTCAAGCCTCCAAAATTTCGGTACCGACCCTGGTCACAAGATTCAAGCAAGTGATTTATTCGAGATGGTGGGTTAGCAGAAACAAATGTAAATGCTTGATATATATATAAATATAAAGTAATATTAAAAAAATAATTACTATAGCGTTTTTACGTTTAAAAATTAAGGGAATGCAAAAGTGACAAAATCTGAGATGTTACATACTTAGACCATCTTCAATGGAAGATTCTCACTCAAAAAATAATATTAAAAAGTTAAAAAGAAGAGAGAAAGAGTGATAGATGGTTTTTAAATCTGTCGTTTGAGATATGGTTCTCAAAATTTTATAAAGAGAATTTTTTTAAAAAAGTATGTTTTAAAAAAGATAACAAAATCTTAAAATAATAATATTTTTTTTTTTGAAAAACTACGAATATTATCCATTGGAGATGTTCTAACCAACCAAAAATTGAAAGACATGTGAGACTTGTTTAATTGAGCTATTCTTCAAATAATTTTGGTGACATTAGAACTACAAATGTTAGATTATTGCAATAAATTTGGGTTGTAAACATGAAAGAATTGAACGTGAAGGCACTGAAGGGCTCAATTCTATTTTAATTTATTCATTTAAAAAAGAAGTTTGGGCTTGCTGATAAGTATTCTATTGATGAACGGTCAAGATTAGACATCACTTAACGCGCGTAAGATAAGCTTCGTGGAAACCGCCACATCAGATCATGCTTTACGCCTTCAGAAAAGAAAGAAAGAGCATTCAAGTGAGGAAGATTCATTGTATGATTATTCAACAAGAGACGATTCAAAGCATCATCATCATCATTGGTATATGGATTCTTCTCGCTCAGAGATGTTCCCAAACAAGAAACAAGTTGTGCAAGATCCACTAGGATTTTGTAAATCAAATTAAGGTCTTCCTTTATGGGAAAGCCCTTCCAAAAACTTCATAAACATAAATCAAAATATGAGAAGAGGTTTGGAAGATACAGAGTAAAAGTTTAACAATTCGGTCGCAGAATCAGTGTAAGAGATCAAATCTGCGATTTCTTTAAGATTCTATTACCCTCATAAACAAACTAGAAATGCCAATTTAGAACAAATCATCGAAAGCAAAAAATATTACAAAAGCACTCAATAACAAATTACTGTTTTCAATTCACTTGAACTTTGGAACTTTTTAGGAACCTTTAAGTTCCACAGCATGCAGACTTCTGCGTGGCCTGTCCGGCTCCAGCCGCCTGGTCCGTTTGGCTGATCTTGATCGTTGCAGGCTGCAATAAGAGATGGAATTGTGACCTCTCAAGAGAAACTGAAACAAACGCATAACGAAAATGTAACAAGCAATCAATAACCTCTGCTCTTGAGTCAGTATCTGCGAGTCTCTGCTTAATGTCCTTTGCTATCGAGAAGAAAACTTCTTCCACATTTAGATTTGTTTTGGCACTCTGAGATGTGATTGGACTTATTAGCAATGAAGCAAAAATACACGATCAATGTAGTTTAAGTTGCTCTGATGAGATTAAAGATATGAGAGAACAATGCTAGGCTTACTGTTTCAAAGAACTTGATACCATATTCATCAGCAAGTGCTTGACCCTTTGATTTTGGCACAGCCTGAGACACGTATCAAAGATCAAAAACGATATTAATTTGGTTTGTCCTGAATCACCAAGTTAGTGTCTGAACGAAGTACAAGCTTGGACCTTACCCTCTTGCTTTCGTCCATGTCAGCTTTGTTCCCTATCAAGATTTTGTTGACATTATCCGAAGCGTGCTGCTCGATATTACGAATCCAGTTTCTAATGTCTGCAATAGGTCAAGAGAACATATCCATAACAAAGCAGAGATGCAAGACCAAAGATGTTACGTGTAGATAGAAGAAAATTTACTGTTGAAGGATGATTCGTCTGTGACATCATAAACCAGTAAAATGCCCATTGCCCCGCGGTAATAAGCTACAAAGATGTAAAAGGAAATGAGGAATTGAACCTTAACTCTTCAAACTAAGGTTGCAGAACATCAACAACTACGTCAAGAACAATGCACAAACAAAGTTAGTTGCTCTTGTAAATGTCCATCAACATGTCTGATCAGTCACGAATATCATCAAAAACCTTTTGATTTTCAATTTTCACTGGGACAATGAATATTAAGTACAGTATTGAAACAAGCAGCTAAGATGAACATTAAAGGTTTTCACTCACCAGTGGTGATGGTTCGAAACCGTTCTTGACCAGCAGTATCCCAAATCTGCAGCTTAATGCGTTTACCATCAAGCTCAATAGTTCTTATCTTAAAATCAATGCTGCATCAAAAGCCAAAAGAGAACAGACTCAGTGAGAAGTCCAGGAAAGACGTCACAGTCTCTAATCCTTTTCCATGGTGGAAGAAAATTGAAATACAAACCCAATAGTGGTGATGAAGCTAGTGGTGAAGGAGCCATCTGAGAACCTTAAAAGCAGACAACTTTTACCCACACCTGTATTAAGAATTGTGTGAATCGCTATGTTCAAAAAGATCTATAACACATTGTTAAAATCAAATCAAACACGAGCAGGGATCGGCAGTAGAATCAATGTATAATAAATACACTGATTTCGATAGATTCAATAAGCTAAATGTATTGATTGTATCGCTTGAATCCCGAGGAAAAAATAAGAGCAAGGCTTACCGCTATCACCGATCAGAAGAAGCTTAATGAGATAATCGTAATCGGCTCTAGCCCTAGCAGGTGGAGCAGCCATCGAATCTATATGAGAAAACTCAAGAGATCAAAACCGAATAACTTTGATTCATCTAAGACAAAGGAGATCGAAAACCGATATACCTAGAGAAGCAGCGGAGAATGGACAAGGTCACGACGAATGCGTACCAGATTAAGTGATACAGAGAAGAGAGATCGTGGTTAATAGTTAAGGAGCAGAGAGGATCGAGAGCGATGGAAATGGTGTACGGCTAAAATACGCCTGCTTCCTTTTGCTATATCGCATGCTTTTTTTATTATTATACACAGTTCTTTGGGTGCATGGTATCGTCTGCGGCGTAAGTTAACTTGTGAAACCGCGAAACGAAGGGGAAAGAAATAGTGAGCATCTGGCCCAAAATGCAAAAAGTCTTATGGGCCTTTTCATAAACTCGTAAGTTCAACTATGATGAATCGAACAAAACTTGTCACATGGCATAAAACATGCACGAATCGGCACACGCCATAATTATAAGCTACTCTCTGCAACACAATTCACAGCAAAGATTTCTAACACTATATTGTCTATAGATTATTCAGGGCCGGTCTAGGACCAAGTCAAACGAGAGATTGATCTATAACACCCAAATTATACAAACTACAAATTTAATATATATATATATATATATATACATAATTTTTTTTAAAAGACACTAACAAACAAATAAAAGCCGGAAAAAATGACGAAAAATAATTTCAAAAATTAGTTCAACAACATCATCACGCATACATTCTTTTGTTATTCGTCTCTGGCTTTAAAACTTTTTTCACTAATTGTTTAAGATTTTTCTATGTTTAAATTTTTCTTTACATATTTTTATAATATAAAATATCGGTCCCGACAAGGAGACCCTCTATCTCCTTTTCTTTTTATATTATGCGCAGAAATACTGAGTCATTTTATCCATTCTAAAGTCGGAAATGGCCTATTAAAAGGATTAAAATTGGCAATGGTGTCCCCCCGATGACACATCTTTTCTTTGCCGATGACTCTCTTTTCTTTTTCCAAGACAATAATCAAAATTGCAAAGCTTTAAGTTCAATTTTTAATAAGAATGAAACCTTCTGAGGCCAAAAAATTAATGAGGCAAAGTCAATGATAATGTTTGGTACCATAATTCATCATGATTTACAAACTCGACTCAAAAATATTTTACGGATTCAGACACAAGGTGAAAACAGTAAATTTCTTAGTTTAGTGGAATCTTTCGGTCGACGTAAAGTGGACATGTATTCTTATATAGTTCAACGCGTCCAAAAGCGTGTATCTTCTTGGGGTTCAAAATTCTTGTCACAAGCGGGTAAGGAAGTTTTGATTAAATTCATTGCCTTAGCAATGCCCATCTTTTCAATGTCCTGTTTAAAAATACCATCAACGATTATCTCTCAAATAACAAGGCATATATCACGATATTGGTGGTTGATATGTCTAGAATTTAAATCCTAAAACTATATTGCAGAGACATATCAATGTAGCACAACAAATGGTCGAATCCATAGAGACTAGACAGCACAACTTTCAGTTCAATTTCAAATCAAGCTAAGACGAAATAATATGATGGTTGTATCGGAATCAAAGCAATAATTAAATAAAATGGTTATAAACGATAAACTAAAGACGTCAAGCATTAGGGAATTCCATAGGTATTCAGGTTTAAAAGCCAAAGTTAACTTGCATAATTTTCTTTGAAAATAGTTTTCAACATGAAAGACATAAATAGAATAGTATCCCCTCAGAGTACTAAAACTCTTTGCTCGAATTATTAGAAACAAACTATCGCTGTATCTAACTAATTCAATCATGCAGTAATGTTCAAATTCCATTGTTCATAAGCCTTTAGGACAATACTCTCGCAAGCAAAAACATTTATTCATATAGATTAGTTCGGGTTTCTAAACCAAATCTTTTTGTATTTATTATCATGAACTAGGTGATCAAGCTAATTAAGACATTAAGAACAAATCTAAACTAAGAACCTAACAAATTCAATCTTTTATGATAAACCCTAACATCCAAACCTGGTTTCCCTAAGAAACCCTAAAACCTAACATGTGAATTACTCAGACATTACAAAACATACGCAATTTAATATCAAAGAAGAACACATGATTAAACATATAAAAATAAATATTGGTATATAAAAAATCAGAGTTCAGAAATCTTCTCCAAATACATGGTTCAGATCCGTCTCTTTGTAAAAGCTCAAAAGTTGTAATGCGTAAAAAGAAAATAATGGAAGCCACAAGGCTTATATAGTTTAGGAAAAATGAAATAACTAAAAACTTGATAAAAGATAGGCTTGAGGACCAAAAGTGAAAAATTTGGAAAATCTTCATTTTTCTTCGAGCGAAAAGGTCGACCGATCTCCTTTAAAATCTGCTCGAACGTTCTTCTCTTGCTCGATCGAGCTCTTCTCACGAAAAATTCCAAGAGCATTTGCCTGATCAATCCCTTCGTGATCGATCGTTCTCTTTGAAAAACAGCTTCTCATCGGATAAAGTACACGATCGATCTCTTCAGTTTGTCACTTGGCTGAATACTTCTGATTTACTCTGAAATGCATTATTTTGCTCCAAAACAACCCAAACACCTAGAATCCTAAAAATATATCAAATTTACAAGAAAAACCTTCAGAATAATGTAGAATAACAGACATAAATGGCCACTATTATGCATTAAAACCGAGTAATATCAATAGTCTTCGACAAATAGGACAAATGGACTCTCATGGCTTAACTAGAAAAAACTTCAGCGTAATCAAAAACATGGTGGGCTGGGATTTCTTGATTTAAACACATTCAACAATGCTTTATTAGCACGAAAAGCATGGAGGTTACTTAAGCACCCCACAACTTTGTTTGCTCGTATTTTTAAATCACGTTACTATCTACATACGAGTATACTAGAAGCCTCTCTAAAATCACATCAGTCATATGCTTGGGATTCTATCTGTCATGGCTTATCTCTATTAAAAAAAGGTATATTGTATTCTGTTGGAGATGGTACAAAGTTGCAGATATACAAGGACAACTGGATCCTTGACACTAATCCACGACCAGCCTTAAGTTCTGTACCTCCAAATTCCCGTTTAAGTGACATCAAAGTTTCAGAATTAATCACTTCCAATTCACAGACTAAACAGTGGAATTTATACGCTTTACGTTCATCATTATGTCTCTGCGAACAACACCTAGTTTGGAATATGCATCTATCTCAGGCTCTTTCAGAAGATACGCATGACTTTTCACTATCAATGGTGAATATACGGTTCGTTCGGGTTACCGATTGGCCGCTTCGCATTTTGATTTACATAATCCTATATGGTCACACGGACGTCGTAATTTACTCAATCATGTATGGCGCTTAACAATTATGCTGAAACTAAAACATTTTCTTTGGCGGATTCTAACTTCCACATTAGGAGATGCAAGCATTTTGCGTCACCGACATATCAACTATGTAGCACGGGGACGCCAAATGAGCCGTCTCCCATACCCGTATCTGTTTAGGGACCGATACTTTATGGGGACACCTCAGAAATGTTGTGAGAGCAGGATCTCTCACACCCAATTTAATCGAAAATAAGTGAAGAAATCAAAATTTGTATTTTATTTATCAAGTTTGTGTTACAATCCTCTCAAGAACCACCAGTATTTTTTTATCTCAAGAGTTTTAGAATGAAAATTTGGAACCCCTTAACTTGAGCTCCCCACTCTTATTTATAGCCTCAGCCTTTACGAGCCTTCTTTATGGTCATTTATTGCGGAGATTCTCTTTTGAATTCTCATGCGTAACTGCCGATTTCGTCATAAATGAGGCGCGATTTTCGACGGTCAACTCGGAGGCGTTGACCACTTTTGTGCGCGCTAGATCAGCTCTCCTCGTGAGCTCCCTCTGCGAGTTCTCTCCACGAGCTCTCTCTGCGAGCCCTGTTCACGAGCTCCCTCCACGAGCTCTCTTCGCGAGCTCTCTTCGCGAGCTCTCTTCGCGAGCTCTCTTCGCGAGCTCTCTTCGCGAGCTCTTGATAACACTTGAATTTCATGATTTATACATGTCATTTCTTATCACTTTTTAGTTCTTTAGGATTGCATCTAGCATGTTTAAAGTTGATTTCTGCAAGTTTATGATTTTTATGAAGTTTTGCATTAGGNTTTTATGAAGTTTTGCATTAGGATTTGCATTTGCATGCATTTTGGAGATTTTTTAGGACTTTCAGGAGTTTTCAGGAAAATTCAGAAAACATCACCAAGGCATTGCAAGCTTCAGGACAAGCTGTGTTTTCAACTAAATTACCAAGCTGCATTTTCACCTTGGGATCGATCTCACTTCAGCTG
>OVBE01007139.1:0-18867 GCA_900406425.1 Iberis pinnata | reverse complement strand
TATCATGCAACATGTACCATCACGTACACAATGATGTGTACACGATGCTTGTGTACATAATATTGTGTACGTAACGTTGTACACATGATGCATGATACGCGAGATTGTACACACAAACATCACATACATGACGTTATACACATGCAGGATGATACACGACATTGTACACATACTAAATAACCACGGTATAAACATGTATATACCATCGCGTACACAATGACGTGTACACGATGCTTGTGTACATCATGCTAATGATTAGATGTACACAATGATACTGCAGTCGTACACAATGATAATGAAATCGTACACAATGATAATGCGGTCGTACACAATGACAATGCAGTCTATATGCAATATCGTGTACAATGGACATATAATTATTAGATGTACACAATGATGATGCAGTCTATGTTCAACGTCGTATATCATGCAATATGTAGATAGCATCATGTACACATGTTGCATGATACGCGAGGTTGTACATAGAAGCATCATGTACATGACGTTATACACATGTTGAATGGTACACAACATTGTACACATACTGAATAATCATTGTGTACATCGAATAACTAGCGTCATGTACACAAAGCGTTGTGTACACATACGCCATGAAGCTTTTTTTTTCCTGTGTCCGAATTAAACAAAACAAGTGTCTATTTATAGAGTATAAAAACTTAAGAATTTTGGTATAAGTTTTAGTTTTTTTGGATAATATAATTTCAAGTAAATGGTTTTTGAAGATTAAAGGTGAGAAAAAAAAAATCAAATGAGAAAATCTGACACATGTCAGGAGAGAGAAAATGGTAGAGTGTAATTATATAGAAAAATAAGGGTATAATAGAGAGCAAAAGTTTCTCTTTCCTCTCTAAAGTACACCAAAAGCACAAAGTCACTTAAAGTGTAAATACTTCTAACAAAGTACACCTTCATGAAAATTACTCTTAAAACAATACTAAAGATGTAGGTTTAGCTTGAATCGCTACAACACAACAACATCACCATCATCGTCTCTTTCACATTAATTTTTCTACACCAAACTTATTATAGATGTTTGACCNCCCCCCCCCCCCCCAAAAAAAAAATTCATTATAGATATACTCATATCTTATTGTAGAAGTTAGCTCCTAGAATATAGGAATTAGATATTCTCTATGAGAATTGTACATATATAGACGTTTTGTCAATTAATAAAGGCAAGTCTTTTAGATCAGTTCTGCAAAATTTGGGAAACTGGATAAAGACTTAAAATTGTATTTTAATGAGAGGTTTTTCTCTCAGGCCCAATGTAGCGCCCGTGAACCAAAATCCTGGCCAAGACGGCCAGTTCGAAATATGAAAGTTGAGAACAAAGAGGTTCAGACTGTATGTTGGGAAAATTTTCGGAAAAATGCCTAAGTATAGAAATCAGTTCAAGAAAAATGCTAAGTTTATGTATGGTTCCTTGACTGATTCTAGAAAGGATGCATCATTTGATTGAGTTACATTATAAGTCTATTTATTATTAGTTTTCATAATTAATAATTAAATAGGCAGTGACTCCTCAAACACATGTAATGTATCCTGGTGGCAATCCAAAAATTGTCACTAATGTATTATAAGGGGGTGGGTGTAGTTGAGCACTGGACCGGTTGGGTTGGATGGACCGAATGATGCTAATTCCCCCTTAGACCATGCATGGGAAACATGGTTGGGATGCTTGACAAGCATCTTTGGACCAAATTGGGAAGATCGATCAAGACTTATCGAAGATCAGATCATCTGCTTAGATCATATCAAGTGGGAATCCGAATGTATTTGGATGAGTTCAGTCTAGGATTGAGCTAAAATAATGCAATCAAGTGGAAATCCGGTCAAAGGAGCTGATTCCGAGAATTTCGGAAGTTGGTCGGATGGTTGGTAGCGTGCTTGGTGAAAGTTGGTGGAAGTTGGTGACTTGGATATTGCCTACCATCCGGGAAAGGCAAATCTAGTCACAGACGCGCTAAGTAGGAAAAGGGTAGCTTTGGCTGCTGAGAAAGATTTGGAAGGTTTGGTCGGAATGGTCGGATCCTTAAGGCTTTTTGCCTTAACCACAGAAATAGAGCCTTTGGGATTGGGTGCGGCAGATCGGGCGGATTTTTTGACTAGGGTCAGGTTGGCCCAAGAAAAAGATGAGGAGTTGGTTAAAGCTTCAAAGAATGAGCATTCAAAATATCAGACTTCAAGCAATGGGAACATCTTGGTGAATGGTCAAGTGTGCGTTCCAAAGGATCAAGAGTTAAGGGATCAGATCCTAAGGGAAGCACATCAGTCTAAGTTCTCAATACATCCAGGTTCGACTAAGATGTATAGAGACCTTAAGAGGTACTACCATTGGGTTGGAATGAAGATGAATGTAGCCAGTTGGGTTGCGGGATGTCAAACCTGTCAAATGATAAAGGCTGAGCATCAAGTGCCAAGCGGATTATTGCAAAGTCTACCCACTCATGAGTGGAAGTGGGATATGATCACAATAGACTTTATAACCGGATTTCCTATGGTAAAAAGCAAAGATGCGATATGGGTGATTGTGGATAGACTAACCAAGTTTGCCCACTTTCTAGCCATAAACAGGATGGACAACTCTAAAGTTCTGGTTGAGAGGTATGTCCAGGAAATAGTGCGGCTGCATGGTGTGCCAGCCAGCATTGTTTTGGATCATGACTCCAAGTTCTACTCAGAATTTTGGAGATCACTTCAGAAGCGGTTGAAGACGAAAGTACACATGAGCATGACTTATCATCCCCAAACTGATGGTCAATCCGAAAGGACCATTCACACTTTGGAGGATTTATTAAGCGCATGTGTGCTGGACTAGGGCGGCAAGTGGGAGAGTTACCTCCATTTTGCCGAGTTTGCTTATAACAATAGTTATCAAGCAAGCATTCAGATGTCGCCTTATGAGGCGCTATATGGAAGGCCTTGCCGAACTCCCTTGTGTTGGACACAAGTGGGAGAGAAAAGGATATATGGCCGGGACTTTGTGGAACAGACCACGGAGAAGATCCGAATCCTAAAGATAAAAATGAAGGAAGCTCAAGATATGCAAAAGAGCTATGCGGATAAGCGAAGAAAAGAGCTTGAATTCGCAGTAGGTGACATGGTCTACCTCAAGACAGTAACCTATAAAGGAAAGGATCAGACATCAAAGAATGCCAAATTAAATCCAAGGTACATGGGACCATTCAAGATTCTGGAAAGAATAGGCGTAGTTGCCTATAAGCTGGATTTGCCTAAGGAAATGAACCAGTTTCATGATGTGTTTCACGTATCTCAGCTAAGGAAGCAAGTCACTAATTGGAATAAGATTATAAATGAGATTCCGGTGGACTTAAGGGAAAACCTTATTGTGGAAGGAGTTCCAGTTCGATTAGTGGGCAGAAGGAACAGAACTGAAAGGAAGAAGCGGATTAAGTATGTTAAAGTTGTATGGAATTGTCAAGGCGATGAGGAAACAACTTGGGAACCCGAAGAACTTATGAAGGCTAAGTTTGGTAGTTGGTTTGGGAAGCAGAAAGTGGTTCGGGCTAAGAAAGATTAAGGTAAAAATTCGAGGACAAATTTAAGCCTAAGTGGGGGAAGTAGCATGGTTGGTGAAAGTTGGTGGAAGTAGGTGGAAGTAGGTAAAGTTGGTCGGATGGTTAGTGAAAACCATCGGATCCATACAGGATGGTCGGATCCGGACAAAGCAGCTAAGCTTGTCGGATTCGGACAAGGTAGTTGAAACTGTCGGGTTTCAGACAAGGCAGTTATGCATGTCGGCAGTTGGGACTGTCGGGCCATGCGTGTGCGAGTGAACACGCGCATGAGCGGTTATGCAGACTGATGTTTGCATTAGAACATGGGCAGTTATGCAAAATCATGCGCCCAAGCGGTTTTCTGAAGAATACTGCGGATCGATGACTTGGCATGATCTGATTGGACGGTTGAAGGAGCGGTTGGCTCGACTGAAAACCGACATCTCGCCTATTTAAGTGAATTGATCGGCTCATTTCAACTCTTTGCGCGAGAAAACTATCTTAGAGAGAGAAATTTAAGCATAGAGAGAGAAAGTTTGAGCAAAGAAGATCAGTTCGTGATTTTGGCCGAGAAGAAGGAATTCAGTCAGACCGAGGTGCCGATCAAACCGCATCATCCGAAGCAATCCAGTCAGTTCGTCCAAATTGTTAAGGTGAGTGCGTGTAGAACTGTTAGACTTTCTTTGTGACTGTCTAAGGCTAGTAAAAGCCATTTACTGTTAAATTAGCCTATGTGGCTAAGATGCATGATTCGGGTAAGTAATGACCGAATCATGAACTGATAAAGGCAATGATGCCGAGAAAACTTACTGTTAATGCAATGAAGCCGAAATGTACTGAAATGGCCATGTGAGACGAACTGTTAAAGCGTACTGGACTAGACTGGTGACTTATTCGGGTGAATCCGGATAGTCAGGATAGTCTGGTCGAACCGTGGGTTAGATTGGTGATGCATCTGGGTGAATCAAGATGATCAGGACAGTCTAATCCGAACTGTTAAGTAAAACTGGAAAGATAAGTTCTAAGGGAAAAAATCTGTATTGTGGCAAAGTGTTGCGGATTAAACCATACTCACTAAGAAATAGCTTTGCTTATGCCTCCTTTCTGGTCGCATGTAAAGCTAAAGAGTGAGACAGCTCGCGGAATCAAGGCAAAGAAAGAGAAATGATGGATGGTTGTAAATATTTTGGGTAGATTTAACTTTAAAGGGTTAATGCAATGTAATAGCTTATAAAGCAAGACTGATTGTATTAAACTCGTTAAATCTATGAATGAATGCATGTTTTTAAGTTAAGACAACTGAAAGCACTTAAAACAATGCATGGAATTTGACTAAGTAAAGAAAGAACTTAGAAATAATGAAAAAGGCTAAAATTCGGCTAAGTATGAAAAACTTCTATAAAGCATGTCATGGCTTGAGTTAACCAAGCCCTGAGTCCGGGCCAGTTAAGGAAATCGGGTTGGGGTGTTGCACCCAACCCTCGATGCTTCGTCATCCCATCTGGTACAAACCACCACCAAGCCCCTAGCCTTATGATTTAATCATCATTTTTCCCTTTGTCCACATTAAAGTTGTGAATGGGAAGAGCGGAATTGGTAGAGTGCGGGACATAAGATGTGGATCCCAACATAATGGCTCCGAATGGTAACGGCAGATCAGGCAGTGCGGGTAAAAATAATTAGTGGGGCGGTGCGGTACAACTGCGGTTCGTGCGGAAAGCGGGACAAGTGCGGTTCATAAACAAAAAGCGGTGCGGAATCATTTTTGAACGGTAACAAAAATAAGCGGTGCGGTTTTTTCATCAAAAATAGTCGGTAGAGGCAAAATAATTGAATAGTTAAAAATAACAAAAGTAAATTATGTATTTTTCAAAAATAAAATAAATAATTTTTTGTTAAAAATTATACTAATTTTTAAAAATATATATTTATATGCATAAAATTTTATATAACATTTATCTATTAATTGTTAAAATTTAAGAATATATAAATTTTGAAGTTTAAAATTATAGATCTAAAAATACATAGATGTTCTCATTTTCTTATAAATTTGTGTACTACATAGACTTGAAGGTTCAAATATTCATTTCAGTTTATTACGATTCATTCGAGTTTTAGGTAATCTTATTATTTGTATATTTAATAAATTATTATTTATTTTTGCTGAAGTTCGGTTAGTTCGGATAGTTTGCTTCATTTGTTAAATTTTTGGTTCAGTTTAATTCTACTTCGGTTGTTCGAATAATAGATTTTGATATTCATTAAGATTTTGCAAAAAAAAAAAAAAAACCAGTGCAGTTTTATAAAAGAAAAGAATAAAAACAAGTTGCTCGAAAAAAACAATGTGTTAGACAAAAAAAAAAAGAAACGCGTATTTACCCACATGATAATTGTGTTTCCATTCAAGCGTATATTAACATTTGAGGGGCGGTTTTTAACTGAGAGAAATATATTATTAAAATAATCAATTCAGCTGTATTTTTATTCAAAAGTGCAATACGCACTTCAAAATTTATACTCAGGATATTAGGTGTGTTATTTTGTAACGCCCCGTAACAGTTACAATTCTTTTATCATATATATGTACATGTTAAATATTTTATCAACAAAATTAATATATATGAAAGTAAAAAGACAGCAAACAATTTTTTTTTATATAAATACCATAAATCTAAAATATATTTCAAAATTTTAATTTAAACCATAAACCTCATAATTAAAATCTAATCTCTTTAAAATTAAATTTTAAAGTTAATATTTACTATTTAAAAACAATCCAAACTCCATAAATTTGAGATAACGCACTCGCATTGCAAGTGGTCAGATTTGATCTCTGCTCTGGTAACAAACTAACATATGTGACACAACTACTACGCCACTTGATCATTGTTATTTGACTAAACCGAAATCGAACAAAAAAACCATATTTTAAATTGGTTTAAATGGTTTTAGTTTTTTTTATAAAACCGTAAATCGAGATGTCCACTATAATTTAAAATACTATCATCAACAATAATTTTCTTTTAACTTAACAAAAAAAAGAAATAAAATTTTAGATTTTCATTAATAAATTTTAATGAAAATTATTTTATAGTTTTATAGAATTTTGAGTTATATCAAATTTATCAGTCTTCATAGATATTATATATTGAAATTTATTTTAATTTAAAAATTTGAAATATATATATTGCACTATTGGTACCGCTATTTTTTTTATTCACCATTCAAATATTATCCCGTCCCGCTAATTTTTGAAAAACCGCACTTGTCCCGTCCCGCTAATTTTTTAGCCCGCACCGCACTTTTTTGTATCGTCCCGCTTTTTCTTTCATACCGCACCGCTTGTCCCGCTCTCACCATTTGAACCCTAATTAACTATGTACCTCTCATCTTTGACTCCTTTTTTTCTCAAAGAAAGCATGCTTTGCTTGAATAAAGTCTTACAAAAACCAGAAACGGGGCAAAAGGTCAAAATAACCAGAACTCAAAAAAAAACACAAAGCTGCTTAAGAGGCTAAACATTTTTCACTCGCAAAAACATGGTTCAGCCAACAAGGCCACCCAGCCGCAACATAAGATTGCCACTGTCGTCTTTTAATGATGTTGAGCGTAATGAGATGAGAGCTTCTATTGCAGTGTCTTTGATCCAAAACCACCTGCCACAGAAAATCATTATCTATAGCCCTAACCAAATCAGACACTACATCTTGGAAAGAAGGCCATAAGGAAGGATTATTCACTGCTTTTACAAAACACACATTTTCTACCGCAATAATGACCTGAGCAAACTTTAACTCCTTTATGCTTGTGATTAATCACAACAAAGATTTGTGCCACGCATCACGTTCTGATACACAACAAAAGAAAGCCCTTCGACAATGAAGGATTCCATCTCCCGAAGAGTTTCTTGCTACCCATGCACTACCCGCTTTCTTCAAAATCGGGTCCCACGCAAAGGCAAGATTGAATTTTACCCAAGGTGGTTTTTGCGGGATCCATTTTCTATTGATTGAACATGCCCTCCTTTCCGCCATTGACACCCCGTCAAGCTCAACGACTTGAGCTTGTAACCAAATTTCACTGTCTTATTTCCACTTCAACACGAAATCTTCAATAGGGAATGATCTTCCTTCGATACACCAAAATTTCCTGGATTTCCAAAGACCCCACAAAATCCATGGGATCTTCTAAAAATGTCTATCTTCCTCTTTTTTCTCTAGAACCAAACTCAACAGAGAGCTCATATTTGCATATAAGGAGGAGAAATGAAAGCCTTCAGAAGGACCAGCCATTAACGCTAAAGCCCAAACAAGTCTAGCCCTAGGACAGGAGAAAAGAAAGTGGTTAATGCTTTCCACCGTCATGCCTCTTCGTAATAACGAATCTGATGTTGGTAGCGCTTTGTTTAAACATTTCCATAAAAAATGCTTGATTTTGGGTTGTGCCAAAACTTTCCAGACCAATTCTTTCAAAAGATTCAACGAAGGGCCTGATTCTTGAGTGCTCAAGTTAAATTCAAATTTCCTATTAAAGGCTAATTCATAAGCATATTTGGTTGAATATAGACCTGAGACTATAGGTTTCCATATGAAATAATCACTTTTTGAAATATATGGTTTTATCTTCTTAATGTCATTATTATCCTCCTGATAAAAACAGTGTTGAAGCTTTTCCTCATCCCACTTGCTTGTATTGGTCACAATCAGCTCCCTTACCACCATATCAAGGTTGATAATGGGTTGTTTGATAAGCGGATTTCTTTGAAATTCTTCTCCTAACCACGAATGAGTCCAAACAAAGCAAGATTCACCATTTCCGATCTTCTTTCTTAGTCCCGCCTTTAGTAAGTCTCTGCCATGTAGAATATTGCGCCACCTGAATGACGGAGTCGAGCTTCAATCAGCCTGAAGAAAAGAAGTATGCGGGAAGTATCGACTTTTAAGAAAAGCTCCACATAAAATATTTGAGCAAGTTAAAATTCTCCACGCTTGTTTTCCAAGCAATGCGAGATTAGTATTTTCTATATCTCTAAAACCCAAACCTCCCAAATGTTTTGGAAGACACATATTTTCTCAACTCACCCAATGAACTTTCCTTTTATGTGCCGATACATTCCACCAGAATGCTGACATTTCTTTCGTGATAGCCTCACATGTAGCCTTAGGAAGTTTGAAACAAGACATAGCGTATATTGGCATTGCTAAGGCCACAGGTTTTATCAAGACTTCTTTTCCCCCTTGCGATAACAACCTCCCAAACCAACCATTCATTTTTCCTTTGATTTTGGAGTGAATATATTCCAGTAATTTGATTTTGGATCCACTAAATGCTTTTGGAAGTTCTAAATACGTTCCAGCTCGTCCTTCAATTTTTATCCTAAAGAATTCTTTAAAAAACTGTCTCATTATCGGGTCAATCTTACTACCAAAAATAAGCGATGACTTCGCCACACTGATGCTTTGTCCCAAAATAGTTAAGTAATCTTTTAAAATTCCCCATAATACTATACATTGGCTCAATTTCGATTTACATACGAATAAACTATCATCCGCGAAAAGCAGACTGTGAATACTCGGCCCAGTAGGATGAAACTGTAGTCCTGTAATAGTTCCTTGTGATGTTGCCACATTCATCATGTGAGATAAGCCTTCTGTACACAAGACAAATAAAAACGGCGACAAAGGGTCTCCTTACCTTAACCATTTGCCCGGTAATATTGGTATGAACGGTCTATTGTTGATGAGTACTGAGTATTTAACCGATGTAATGCACATTAAAATCCAATCAATCCATTTTCTATCAAAGCCTAAAGTTGATAGTACTCTTTCCACATAAGTCTATTCGACACGATCGTACGTTTTGGACATATCAGATTTTAACGCCAAAAACAGTCGGATACCTTCAGATTAGACCTAAGATTGTGTATTATTTCATGTGAAATCATAATATTATCCGATATCAATCTACCCGTCATGAAGGCGGATTGCGTAAGAGACACCAACTGGTTCATAAAAGGCTTCAATCTTTGCACCAAAACCTTCGACACAATTTTGTACAAAACAGTACACAAAACTTATAGGTCTCAAGTCTGTCATCTTTAATAGATTGGGAATTTTTGGCAGCACGCATATATTCGTAATATTCCACTCCTGGGATAGCCTTTTCCTATTGAACATTGCTTGCACTTCCGATATTACCTCTGGACCCACGTCCTTCCAGCATCTTTGGAAAAAAGGCCACTAAAACCATCACAACCCGGTGAACTCTCTGGTTTTAAAGAAAACACAGCATCCTCAATCTCCTTCGATGTCACCAACTTTGTGCGACTGGCATTCATCCTTGTTGTGACCCGTTATTCAAAACCATTAAAAACTCTCGTCATTTGATCAGGTCTTGATGATGCAAAAAGTTGAGTAAAATACTCAAACGCTATTTTGCCTTTCTCATCTTCCCCATTTTCCTTTATTCCATCCTTGTCTTGGAGATAAACAAGATGATTATTTTTCCTTGAATCCTTCACGCTTTCGCGGAAATATTTTGAGTTTCGATCCCCCGTTTTCAGCCATTTTTCTCGACTCTTTTGACGCCAGAATATTTCCTCTTCTTTATAAGCTTCTGCTAGATTTCGTTGAAGGTCCCATAATTTCTGTTGAGAAGGCATTAAACTCGCATATTCTTTTTCCAAATACCCCTGAATCATCTTGATACTAACATTTGAGTTTATTGGATTCTTTCTTTTCCAAACTGAAATATTTCTCCTGCATATTTCCAGCTTTTTCGATATTTGGCTGATCTGGCTCTGATCTTTGCTTCCAAACCCTCTCTATAATCTGCCTTACATCTCCAAATTCTAGTAGCCTCTTATCAAAATGGAACTGGTAATGATATTTTTCACCTGAATCCAATAATTTGACCAGAACAGGCTTGTGATCAGGTTCGTTCCTATCCATAAAAACCTGCATCGCAAAAGGGAACTTTTCTATCCACTGATCATTGGCAAAACATCTATCAAGACATGACTTCACCCAATAGCTACCTCTCTTACCAATCCATGTGAACATGTCTCCTTTACTTCGTAATTCCTTCATACCGCAACATTGAATCATATTGAGGAAAGCTTCAAAAGTCTTTTCAGCTCTATGTTTACCTCCAATCTTTTCTCCATTGTGAATGATGTCATTAAAATCACCCACCGTACACCAGCTAGCAGTTCTCTTAAGACCAATTCTGGAAATTCTTTCCCAAACATGCCATTTTCCTTCCTGGTACGGTGACCCATATATAAACGATATGTAAAATGAAGAAGATTTTAATATTGTATAAGCATCAATAACGTTTTTATTTGCATACAAAATATAAACTTGAGTTGAGGGCTTCCAAAAGACTGCCAACCCTCCACTTAAATCCCTAGGATTCACCGTGAAAAACCTACTAAAACCCAACCAAACACTCAAGCCTTCCACAATATCTCTATTATTTTTGGTTTCCATTAAAAATATTAAGTTTGGAGCGCATAATATACTAAGCTCCTTTAGCCGTGGAACTGTCAAGTTTTTATTTAAACTAAGACCTTGACAGTTCCAACTTAGAAGGCTCATGGCTCTTGTGGAAGTCCCTCATCGACTGCCACGAACAGTTTCCTCTTTGAAGCTGTTAGGTATTGCCTGAGGTCTTCACAATCCTTCCTCTTTGACCCACTACCTTCATGAACTTTTCCATCTGTAATCATCAGCATTTCTCCATCTTGCGATGCTTTGCTCACTTTTAGCTTGTGCTCCTTTGGAGGTCTTCTTCTTAATGGTTTTTTTTCCTTTGACTCGTCGCGGTACCTAAATCTACACTAAACATAGATTTTGGCTCCGTTGGACTAAGTCTTTCTTCCATAGGATGACTGATTAGCTTTGTGAACCTATTTTGAATACGAGAGAAAGCCGAAACTCTCAAAGATTTCCTTGATGAAGCTGCTCGAAAGGATGCACCTATTAATTTATTTTGCCTTTGTGCAATACCATCATGATTTCTTGAACAACCTCAAACTAGAAAATAAGACCTTTGCCTTTGTTAACATCATAGGAGATTAAAGGAGGAGGTTCAAGATGCAACATAGATTTCTGACCCCTTGGATCACCTTCTAGGCTACTAAGCGGTTGCTTAATTCTTTCTTTTCTGTTAATTTTTTCAGCACCCGATGCCGACATTAGATAGATACGCATCTCTTGCATCACTTCTGGAGCCACCTTTAGCTTTCCCGTATTCCTGTCCAAACCAACTTGTTCCTCTGTTAGCACACCAAATAGAGGATCATGCGGCTGAATAATCAGGGAAGCTTCACTTTCCTCCACTGAAGATGTCTCCCTATCCAATTCCTCTAAGCTATGTTGCTCACAATTACTTTGATCATGTGTAAGACCTTGACAACCATAACACATTTTCTGAATCTTCTCAAAGTCATAGAGAACTTTAACAATTTCTCTAACCGGTGTTATAACTATATGGTATCTGCGTAACCTCTTGTTAACATTTATTAAAACATGTAGACGAACATAATCATGGTTTTGAGATTTAAGAGGGTCAAAAGCAACCACCTTAACTATCCCAACCAAATCCCCCAAAGATGTTAACGAATCCTTTGTATAGTAGTTCATCGGAACATTCCTCAAACGGATCCATACAAGCATGGTTTGAAGAAAATCTTCACATGGGTACTCTGTCCATCTTTCCATAGCAAGACCCCACTTATTGAAGGTTTGAGCCCCTTTATTAAAGACCATTAACATATTCGGTTCATATTGAAAGAAAAATTAGAACCTTTCTTGAGAGAGAGCTACTCCCTTAACTCTTTTGTACAGTTGCCATTTGCGAGGCATATCCCGGATAAGACTTGACATACTTTGATGGCTTGGATTCAGCGTACGACCGATCAGGCTGAGTCGATTTTGAATCACATAGCTGAACTCTGGTCTGTCTGGAATATCGAAGGCTCTTCCGAATCTTCTAGCGCCATCTTTCGAAACATATTGTGAAGGTTGTTCGTCATATGAGAAGATAGCATAAAGCCGGTGATAACCGTAGCTTCGTCAAGTGAGATGGAGAAACAAACTGAGCGGTGGTTCTGACGAGATTAGGGTAAGAACTATAGTAACTCAGTAGATATTTTCGGGATACAAAGGGGAAAAAACATCAAACCTGGCTCTATACTTACTTAGGCAAACCCTCTAAAAGAGAAAGAAGATCGTAAGAGCAAGATAAACTGAGTTTAT
This sequence comes from Iberis pinnata, assembly GCA_900406425.1. Classification (NCBI taxonomy): domain Eukaryota; kingdom Viridiplantae; phylum Streptophyta; class Magnoliopsida; order Brassicales; family Brassicaceae; genus Iberis; species Iberis pinnata. The sequence continues at coordinate 6,068 of OVBE01007139.1, read as the reverse complement.
GTTTGAAGTCAATGAATTACTTTCTTAATTTTTTTTTTTTTGTTTTTCTAAATTGCTATTTTATTTGACTTTTGTGTGAGTAATTTTATGATTGAGTTTGAATATTACTGGTTCTTGCATGTACATAGTGAGAATGTATTTATATATTGTTTATGTGAGGTAGTACATACATGATTAATAATAATGCTATATATGTGACGTGATCCTAAGCGACAATGGTTATTGTTCATAAGGTCAACGATTACAAATTTTGGATGTTTATAAATGGGTAAAACACTTTCTAGACAGGTCCATGCACCTATTAACAACTTAAATCTTGACAATTTTTCACCAACACTTTGAATATTCATTTTGACATTTTAACATATTAAATATTTTGTTTAGCAAACAAGAAGAGTTGCATCAAGTCCAAATATTGAGTATATTTATTTGTTCAATATTGTTACTTAATGAATAAACTAGATGGATGAAATGTACGTAATGTTTTTTATCATATCATAATCAGAAATATTTTCACATCCTCGATGTGATTTAAAAAAAAGCTGGATTATATTCACTTACACATGGATAGTCTTGAACCACATATCTAGCCACTCATGCTGACTTTTGGTAAGTTCACATATTTTTGGTAATCGAACCTATCTCTTAGAGATATTAAGAGATATGCAATATTTTTTCTCGTAATATTATTCATTTTTTTAAACCATCACAAAGGTGCTGAGATAAGAATAATGGTTTTAACCTTATACTCATCTATCATCTTAGATCAATAGTTTACTAGCATTGGCTTTTAAATACATTTTTGTATTTAATGCCCATATCATACAATGCTCGTTGGCTTTGTCAAATTTGACATGGTAACTATATACTATCCAATAATTTATTAAACATAAATTGATACATATTTTATCAAATAATATATATGTTTCATTTGATAAAGAAATGTTAAATAGAAATTTAAATAATGAATGGATAATTTAAATGCAAAAAGTAACGCAACATTTAAATTAATAATGTAAAAGCATAATTTAAAGATAAAATTGAAATGCAAATTTTAATATAATTATCTTATAGAGTATCTGCTACCAAATGATTGTGTAGAAAGCATCACGTCCTTTTATTTTTTGTGTTGTTCTTTTATAGTTTCACTAATATTTATACTGTTATAAAATTTTCCTTTGTTATAAAACTTGCTCACCAAAATACCAAAGATTAAGGGTATTATCCATATAATTGGCAATTATGATATTTTGTGATAACAAATCCATCGTTTGGTTTTTTTAAGGCATGTTTGTTGAACACATTGAGGTTTGTAAGTGATTTTATTGGGTAGCTTAAGATGTCGATCGGTTTTACAACGTGAAATTAAATAAAGTAGTTTAACTGTTAAGCGGTTTAGTTAAACCAATCCCAGTTCAAAACCCGTGGTTGATATGAAACGGCTTTATAATAAAACTATGGGGATGATCGGTAGTGGCTTTTCTAACTTGGAAAAATTTTACAAGTTATTAAAGCCATGATTTTACCAATCAAACTTTTTAAATTTTTTTTTTGTAGTAAAAACCATAAAAGCCGACTTTTGTTGTTTCTTCTTTCTTTTCAAAAGCCATCAATTGCTAGCTTTTATAGCTTTAGACATTTAAATATTTTTTATTCTTTTCACCAAATCAATGTAAAATTTATTTTATGTTTATATATAATTCAATAAAACAAAAAATAGTTCAAAATAATCTTCATTTTATTTTCATTAAATAAATAAATTTTAAATAAAAAGAAAAAATTCTAAAATAAAAGAATTTAAATATGCGGTGGAACCAGATGTTACTTCAAAACAATATATGGAAGGTGTCCGTGACGAAATTGCTAACGCTATGTGGGCTAACCGACGCTAAATATTTTGTTTAGTGAATAATTTGAATTATGTTCAAAACTATGATCTTTTTCTTGAATAAATTATGTATAATTCTAAATTTTAAAATTAATAAAAAGATTTAATAATTTTGCGCATAAATGAAAAACTAATAGTGTGTAAACTTATGTTTTGTCATTACGTAATTAAAAATATATGACATAATATTATTTTATCAAATATTTTTATTATTAAAAGTAACAGCCACAACTTTTACAGTTTTAGTTACCAATCATACTTTTATTATTATTGTAAAAAAAAAACCACAGCCATTACAGCCAAAAGTTGACAGTAAAAACCAGCAGTAATAGTCGCTGCCAATCAGGCCCTAGAACTTTGCGGCTATAAAGCTTAAACATTAATATAAAATTTTTGAGTGAGAATATTTACTTATAAACTCAAAATTAACTTAGTAACCATATGAATTGTATTATTAGTTTATGAGAAACAGTACACCTTCCCTAACTCACTCTTGCCCTTGATGTACATTTTGGATAATTCCACATTTTTCCCTCTTCTTGCAACATAGAACATTGGTTAAATCATAAACCCAAAAATTTTAATCTTAAATCTTATATAATAAATTATAAAATCTAGATCATAAATCCTAAGCCTTATATCATAAACCCGTAAACTTTATATCATAAAATGTAAACCCTATAGCACAAACCATAAATCATAAACCTTAAAATATAAACCAAAACCCCAAAAATATAACATCTAATCCTAAATCTTAAACCATAAACGCTTGCAAATTAAACTGGATAATCTTACGGATCTCTAGGTTAACCGCATGTCAATCGCAAGTCAATAGTTTAACATTTTATAATAATAATATAACTATATATTATATGAGTATTTTACTTTTTTATGTGAGAATATAGCTTAATTGTTTGTAGAACCTAAATAAAAAAACTCTTTTGATAAATTCTATAAATTTAGGTCTAAATTTTAAAATAAACAAAAATATAAAAAGAAAAAATTTAACAATATTGAAAATAAAAACAACCAATAGTATAATAATGATAAACAAAGTCAAAACACGAAGTTAATTACATGAAAATTTATAATATAAAAATGAATAAGTGATAAATAAATTAAAGAGAAAACTTTTGACAGAGAGATTTGATCAAAACTCTGAACATGTAAAATCTTATTTTTGTTTCATACTCTTAAAAGAAAGAAAAATAATAATTTATATGTAAAAAGATTGATTTTTGAAAGACTCAAATGTTTCGGTTCCCCTGAAACGTCGGTTTATGCCAGTTTTCTGGTTATTATAAGGTTTTACAATAAATAATTTATGCATAAAACCTGAACCGCGTTTGTTGAAGGATCACCGATTTTCGCGGTCGGACCGCGGATCCGGGTTGGGTCTGATAACCTTGTCATAAACTTAAAACTCAAAAAAACCCTAAAACATATATAGTAAATCCTAAACTTTATATCATAAACTATAATATTGTATACTTAAGTAGTACGACTATTCTATTTTTCTTGTTGACTATTTATGAGTTTAGGATCCACTATGATCACTATTCACTATTTTATAAAGTATAAGTATGTGTAAAATAATTGTAATCAAGATAGATATAGAAACAAATATGTGTTTTTTAGGTAATATTGTTAGATTTTATGATTTAAATTAAATGGTTTGAATTGAAAAAATAGGGAAGTGAGTGCTAATTTCAATTTTTTTTAAAAAGAAATGGAATGTCGAAAGAGAGAAAGGATAAATAACATATATTATATAATGTGATATGGTACCTATAGTTCTAGGTTAAAAACTTAATTTGATTATAGATTATAAGTTATAATTTAAAATCACATAATAATCAAAGCATTAACATTTCATTTTTCAAAAGTAAAATAAATAGTTTATTAATATTTTCTTTTTTATTTATATTATTAGATGTACGTTTGGTTACATGGATACTAGTAAAATATGTTTTAAATTGTGTTTTGCAACAAAGATAATAAATTTATTTGTTGTCTTTTTTATCCTTAATAAAAAATTTTGTTTGTTCATTTAACTAATGGCAAATAATATAATTTTCAAGAAACAAAAGATTTATTTTAAAAAGTAATTACAATATTTATTATGTAAAAAAATCAAGATATTAAATATTGAAATAAAATTATAGCATACTACTTATATATTTTAGTAAAATAAATTATCTAATATACTATTTTCATACTATAATTAAATATAAAAAAATAAATAGTGTACATAAGGTATCCATTTAAATATTTATTTTTTCTATATATCCTAGTACATATATATGTGAAATAAATAATATATATATATATATATTATTTTTAAAAATAATTCTAAAATAATTGGTGATAATAATAATATATATATATATATATTTAATTATTTTTCTAAAATAAGTTATTCATTTTTAAAAAGTAAAATAAATAGTTTATTAATATTTTTTATATTTATATTATTAGATATATGTTTTTTTTTGGTAAGCAGACAGGGGAAACCCCCATCTAAATTATTAATAAAAGAAAACTAGCTCAAGGAGCCTCAATGTCGTGAGCTACAAAATAATTCAGAAAAACATGTACAAAATCAAAAGAATGAAAATCCGGCGCTAAAGAGAAAGCATGATTAGCTAAACTATCCGCTAAGGAGTTAGCTCCTCTGTAAACGTGTGAAATCCGGACAATCCAGTCCTTAGAAATGAAGCCTTGGCACAAACGTACCAGGAATGAAAGTGGATGAGAATTGTTCACCCCATGTCGAAGAATACCAATCACCACCTGTGAGTCAATCTCCAATTCCAGATGTCGTTATCGATGTTCCCAGGCTATGTAAAGGCCATAATAAACACCCCAAAGCTCAGCCATAGGCGCCGAGCAAATACCGATATTAAGAGCAAAACCCCCACACCAACTTCCTTGATCATTACGTAAAACCCCACCAGCCGAAGCTAGAACCGGATTACCTCGTGAAGCTCCATCAGTATTCACTTTGATCCACCCTTGTCTCGGTTTAGACCATGTATTAGAACGAATGGCTCTCGGCGTGCTACCAGCCCCTTGCATACCACGCATTGATTTGCCTTTCATCACTTCAATAGCTTTGTCTTTAACAAACTGTAAACGGTTTCTATATCTGTTGTTAGATCCAAACACCTCTTCACACCTCCATTTCCAACTCCACCATATCACCATAGTGAATAAACATGGCCATGAATAATCCGAAGTTGAAAATGTATCCGTAAGATTCTTATAGATCCACTCCAATATTGAGTTACTGCCAAAAAAAGTGTTTTGTTTAGAGCCCGGCACTAACCTTACCCATAGTCCTCTCACCGCCGGACAGTCTCGGACAGCATGTAGAGTTGTTTCCAGGCCTCCTTTACACAGAGGACACACAGCTGTATCACCTAGATGGCGCCGCACCCTTTCTACATTAGTCATAACCACATGATTCACAATGAGCCAAAGGAAGGTACGAGCTCTCTCGGTTGCTTGCACTCGCCAAAGCTTATGAAAAAAAGTCACCATATTTGGTCCAACCTCTGTTTTACGGGTAAGTAGCTCATAAGCAGAGCTAACCGTAAACATCCCATCGTTCCTTACAGCCCAAGATAGGCTATCTTGTGCGCCCAAAACTTCATTAACAACATATGCCCTTAGCCGAGATATCGTATCACAAGATAAGAATGGTGCAACAACATCGTACTTCCAACCATGTCCTGAGAGCCATAAATCACACACTCTATCGTGTAACATATCCTCCGGTACTATGTTCGTAGCTAGCTCGACGAGAGGACTTTCGCATAACCACTTATCCGTCCAAAAATGGATTGAGCGTCCATTACTTATAGTAAATGCATGACCCGGTAATATGACCTCCTTAATACATCGAACTATGCCACGCCATGTTTGAGAATAATTTCCTTTACTTGATATCCATCTTGTATCATGTATATCGATACTTTTATACTTGGCTCTCAACACATGAGCCCATAAGCCTTTTTCGTCTTGCAAAAGTCTCCACCCCACTTTAGCCAGCAATGCCTTGTTTAAGATGAATGGACTTTTAATCCATAAGCCCCCTTCACTTCTAGGACGAGTTACTCTCTGATGACTATGAATTTTCACGGTTTTTACTTATCAATTAGCATCGGTTTTGAGGTCT
>OVBE01007138.1:0-18868 GCA_900406425.1 Iberis pinnata | reverse complement strand
TGTATGGTATTCGAGTCATTTTCGAACTTTTCTATGGTATTTGAGCGATTTTCTCGAAATTAAATTGATAAACACACATGAATTTGGTTTAGAAATCTGACCTAGTTTAGATGAATAAGTATCTTTGTGTGTGGGAGTATTGTCTTAGAGGCTTATGAACATACTGAATATATACTGTAATGCATGTTTGAATTATCTAAATACAGAGAGAGTTTTTCTTTAGTATTTCGAACATAGGGATCTAATACTTCAGGAGGAGAGTGGTCTAAATTTGTCTTTTGAATTGAGAACTATTTCAAAATGATAACCTGAAGTTTTAAACTATTGCATGTGAATCGCCTAATGCCTGACACTTTTGTTTGTTGATTTATCTTCGTTAGGGAAGATAGGAAATATGGACTGAAAGCTAGGAAAGATTTGGAAGATATTGAAATCAGGAAAAAATTGCACACATACGTAAGGGGAACACAAAATTATTTACCTCCAACAACATATTGGTTAACCAAGGAAGAGAAGACAACTTTTTGCAATAGGTTATCTAAGTTTAGGGGTCCTGATGGTTACTATAGGAATATTGTAAATATTGTTTCACCTTCCAATTCATTTGTCAAGAGAAGCACGTTTGGGAGGTCCGGTACATTTCCGTTAGATGTATTCTTTCGAAATGTTTGATGTGATCATCTGTTTCATTAGAAATGTTTTATCTTTGTTTAATTGGTTTGTTATTTACTTGCTGAGTTTTAGGTACATGAAAACACTCATGGCTTATGTCAAAAATCATGCAAGCTCACTACAAGAAATGTGAGTATTAATAGCATTAAAAGATAGTGTTTATGACAATTTTTCTATTATATACTAATACAATTTTTTATATAGCGTTTCAACTTTATAACACTATATTTGTTTAAGCGGAAAAAATAAAATTTTCAACCGCGTAAATTTATTATATTCCAACGTCTTTCTATTGCAGATCCAAAATTCACTACTATCTTACCTCTCAAATTTTATTCAATTCAATTTAGTAAAATTTAGGGGAAAATCACATAAAAAATCTCGGGAATACAACTTTGACGCACTTTAAACGTTAACACCAAGCCACTAGCAATTTAAACATCGAAGGTACTAAAAATAGCACAATTAACACTGAAATGATCAACTTACTTACACGCCGTAATCGTGTTTAACGGATCTGCTAACTCTGTTTAAAGTTCGGTAATACAATTAATGCGCACATCAATTAATTATCCCACGTGGTCCTTTTTATTAAATTTAAAAGAATAAAAATAAAGTAAATAAAAATTGAAAAAGTAGTAAAAGCGATTTAAAAGGGATCTAGGGTTTAAATTTCTTCTTCATCGCAACCCAACCGCTGAAGAAGAAATCGAAAGGGAAATTTCCAGTTGTGAAATCAAGAGGTAACGCAAGTAAGTGTTTGAGAACAGCTTTTCGTTGTGATATGTGGAAATAATTTTGTGTTTAATTGAATTATTGCACTAATCTTTCGTGGAGAAGTCCATCATCCTCCTGACATTGTGCAACATGCTCAAGGGGAATTAAGAGAATGGGTGTCGGCTAACGAAAACCAACCCGCGGTTAATCGGTTACTCCGGTCACATGGCGTTTTCTCCCTCACTCGTACCTCGCAAGTATGGTGCAATAGTCCAACCGCGTGTTTCATTGATGGTTCTTGGAAATTTGAATCACATACCTATGGCATAGGCTGGGTCTTACAACTACAAGATGGAACAGTGGATATTCTGGATCTAAAAGGAGCAAGCCAATGCCAGTCCCCATTGCATTCAGAACTGTATAGCCTCTTATGGGCAATGAAGTCGCTACTTTCACAAAACCGTTTCTGCGGTCTTTTTCTCACCGATTCTGTTGAGCTACTTAACATGGTGACTACACCAATGGAGTGGCCGGCTTTCGCAGGGGATCTACAGGAGTTTACTAAACTCCGGGACCATTACAGTCAATTTCAGCTTATCTATCAGAATAGATCGTTGAATAGTAGAGCTGATCTACTTGCAAGACGATCTAGAGAGCGCAGTGTGTTATTTTCTTTTGTTGGCACTTCTCTTCCTTATTGGTGTGTAGATTCACTAGATGTATTTACATAACCGATAAATAGAAAAGTCGTTCTTTGGTGGAAAAAAAAAAAAAAGAAGTTATTATCGGTTTTTTGACATTATTAGTTTGAGTATTTAAGTGGGAGGATCGTATTAAAATTGAAATATTCATCAAATTGTAACTATCCTATTTAGAAAAAACTTCTGTATAGGATGATACATTGGTACATAACATAATTTATATGCTATTACTATGAAAAATTATCTAACTTGCATATTTATCTAAACTTAATTATTACAACTAGAACCAAACTGCAAAATAAAAACATAACTTCAAGAGACAAGTTGTCACAAGATTTTTATATATTTAATATATAAATAAAGGCGAAGTCAGGAAAAAGATATGACACATCGGAACACCTTTTAGTAAAACTCTATCCATAACACTATTTTACAAATTTTTCTCTTGCATATTCAAGAATCCCATATCTTATCTTCCCATAATTATTTTCCCAATTTATAACATTTTTTAAAAAACCTAAATAACAACACTATAAGCTAATAATGACACCTATTTTTCACGTAACCTTAATGAATGACACAATGGACCATGTGATATTTTTTTTATGTTTGTAATCACATTTGAATAGAATTATATAATCCATCAAATTTTATTTTGCTTACGTCCGGTTATGCGCCCATCTAGGATGATACATTAAAAAAATCTCTATAATATTTAACTCGGTTTAATGTTTACATTTTTTTCAAATGTTTTAAATCATCTTGCTTACCACACATTATTTTTTTTCCTCGAAAACAACGCTTTTAGGAAAAAAAAATGTCAAAACTGTTATTTTCCTAAGAAATTGCTCAATTGCATTTTTCCCCAAAAAATACGGAAAAACATTTTTCCATTTCAAAAAAATGTTTTCTAGTCCAAAGCCCAGAAACACGTTTTCCAGTGCAAAACATAAAAACACGCTTTTCGCCAAAAAAGTATTTCCGGCCAAAAATACGAGAATACGTTTATCCTTCAAAAATGCTAAAACATTTTTCAGCAAAAATATGGAAACATGTTTTTCTGAGAAAAATATAAATACTCATTTCTAGCTAAAAAAGCAAAAAATGCGAAAAATGCGTTTTTCCGCAAAAATGGCAAAAACGCTGAAACTTATTTTCCGTCAAAAACGCTGAAACATAATTTTCCGACAAAAAACGTGGAAACATTTTTTCTGTCCAAAATAAGAAAATGCGTTTTTTGCAGAAAAATGCAAAAACACATTAGTCCGCTAATTACGTTGAAACACGTTTTTTCAAAATTTTGAAAATACAGTTTCATGCAAAAAAATTGGTAACATATTTTTCTACAAAAAAAATGCAAAATGTGTTTCCATTTTCGCGCAAAAATAATGGCAGTTTTTCCGGCAGTATTTTTAAAACCACAAAATTTACAATTCAAGCTTTTTAATGTTGATTTGTGGTTTTAATAGTCTTGGGCATTCGAATTTCGGTTCGATTTCAGATCAATTTATTATGTTTTAGTTTTTTTGTTTGGTACATATCAAAACCGGTTTTTAAAAATTCGGTCTCGGTTCGGTTTTAGTATTTTTTACATAATCTGTTTTGTATCCGAAAAACAAAAAAATTTGAAAAATCCAAAAAATCCAAAAAAACTGAAAAATTCCGTAAAAATCCGAAAACCCATGTAAAACAAAAAAAACATGTAAACTTCTTAGATTAGGAATTTTAGGGATAATTTAATAATTTCAGTTTAATTTGGTTATCCTAAATTAATTCGGTTCGGTTTATTGCAAAAACGAAAAATTTCAACTCTTCATCAAACCTTTGTAGATCTTTTTTTTCAAATCAACTTTACAAACATCTCATTAATTACTAAATCCCTAATGTTTTTTTTTTTCATTCTTCGTTTTTGGTACTGAAGCCTTCAAGGCATGTCTCTATACTTTTTTATATAGAGCAACTATATTTGTTAATCGTTTTTAACTTTGTGATTATTTGGAATCTCTAAATCTAACTTCTGCAATTTGTTCTTATGTGAATCTTTGAATTATTGTATATATGCCGAAGGATATATATACAAAGATTCAGAATTTATTTTCACAATGGCCGATGGTAATACTCTTTGTCAGTGGCTTGTTTCTTCCTCTCCAATGTTTTATCTGCAGCTACCCATGTGAATATAATCATGTTCTATATGTGATGCTTTTTTTTTAGTTATGTTTCGTTTGATCGTTAGTCACTTTGTTGGACTGATCTTCAATTTGCTTTGATTTTAGACTATATTGTATGTAATTTTCTATTTTATTGGGTAATTACAGTTTTTTCATGTAATCACGGTTCTTTCGGGTAATTACAAGTTGACTTCTTATTCGTTTTTTTTTCCAGTTTCAAGTGTTTTTAAAACCGATTTTTTTTTTTCTCAGTTTAGTGGTATAACAACTAATAATGGAAAACAAATTAGGGATTACATGCTTTTAATTTTTAGATCATATATTTGAATTTCGTGATGTATATTTGTTCATCTGTATTTCTAAATTGTTTACTTCTCCATTTTTAGACATGGATAATATATTCAAGATTCGATTGTCCACATTTGCAAGCAAACAAAGTATGCATTTTCCTTTGTATACAACTGAAACAGAAGGATCTTCTCACCGTCCTCGATTTAGCTGTAAGGTTTTCTTTTGTGGGCAAACTTTTCATTGTGAAGAATTTTTCCAAACAAAAAAGCAGCTAAAAATGCAGTTGCAAAAGTGACATTTGCTTTCTTAAGCCTTTCAAATGCAGAGGTCGTTCTAAAGTTTTTTTTTTTCCTACTTCATTTTTTTTTTGTTTTTCAATGTTTTGTTTAATTAACTCTAATATTTTCTTTTTGTAAATTTTTTGTTACCAGGCAGTTCATGATGGTATTAACTACAAGGTTCGCTTACACGAACTAGCTCAAAAAGGAAGATTTGGTCACCCAGTTTATTCAACTTCGTCATTTGGTCCTCTGAATGATTTGTGTTTCGTTTCAACCATTGAATTTCAAAAGCTAACTCTCAAAGGTGAAGAAGCAAAAAGTAGAAAACTTGTTGAAATGAGTGTTGCGAAAGTTGCATACTTGACAATCGAACATGGTAACAAATTCGCATTAAATTGATTTTCAATTTTAGTATTCTGTTTTAATTAGTAAAAGTTTTTATTATGTGTTTTCAGATATGGTTAATTCATCTGCCATTGTCTCTTCTCCTATGTTTGAGAATCCTACATACATTGCTTCGTTTTCTGCGCTCGAGAATCCTGCAGAAGATCCAAAGTTTAAAAAACAGAGGACACAAGAGAATTATCTCGTATGGTAGTCATTTTGTTATATATATGTATGTGTATTCTAATTTTGTATAATTTAATGTTATGAATTCTGAGAGTATTATGTATCATGTAGTTTGTATAATAAGAGAATAATTAGCTGATGGTATTATATTGTACTTTTGTTTATGTTTCGTAATCCAAAACTTTCTTAAAATCAAAATATTTTATATACAAATCTGTTTAAATTAGGGGTGGACATTTAAACCGAACTGAATCGAATTTCGGCAAAAGAAATAAAAAAAACTGAAAACAAAATAACCGAAAAACCAAATGTCCACCCCAAAAATATATCACAATTCTAACTAGCCAGTGATTATAAAATTTTCTTATGGTGAAAATTAAAAACTTGTTTTCGCATATATTGTTTGTAAACATTTATATAACAAAGATTTTATAATTATTATATATGGACAAGTAGTAAAAAAAATTGATCATGTATTTCAACATCCTCATAATGATGGAGTCCAAAAATATATGTTAACCTATCTAGTGCAAGAATTTGGTGTCGTTGAACCAACGAGAGAATCAAACTTTTATGAAAACATGACATACATCATATATAGCTGTGGTATAGAAGAACCACAAATAATATAAATTTTATATAAAAGTTTTATTTACATATAATATTTATAAACAATAATATAGAAGAACCACAAATAATGCAAATTATCCACAAATTACTACTGTTTTGCTTCGATAGTTTTGAAAAACCATTTGGTTGCTAATTAGTGAGCTGCCGTAGCAAAATTTAGCTATATATTGAGTCCGTTTTGCTTCAAATATGACTTTTAAAAATTATTTGTTGCCAATTAGTGGTTTGTAGTAGCAACTTTAGCAACAAATTTTTATTGCAATAAAATGGTAGCAAATTATCCACAAATTGCTACTGTTTTGCTTCGATAGTTTTTTTAAAAAAATTTTGTTGCTAATTAGTGAGCTGCCGTAGCAAAATTTAGCTAAAACGAGACTGTTTTGCTTCAAATATGACTTTTAAAAATTATTTGTTGCCAGTTAGTGGTTTGTAGTAGCAACTTTAGCAACAAATTTTTATTGCAACAAAATGGTAGCAAATTATCCACAAATTGCTACTGTTTTGCTTCGATAGTTTTGAAAAAATTGGTTGCTAATTAGAGAGCTGCCGTAGCAAAATTTATCTATAAATTGAGACCGTTTTGCTTCAAATATGACTTTTAAAAATTATTTGTGCCAGTTAGTGGTTTGTAGTAGCAACTTTAGCAACAAATTTTTATTGCAACAAAATGGTAGCAAATTATCCACAAATTGCTACTATTTTGCTTCGATAGTTTTGAAAAATAATTTGGTTGCTAATTAGTGAATTACCGTAGCAAAATTTAGCTATAAATTAGGACCGTTTTGCTTCAAATATGAATTTTAAAAATTATTTGTTGCTAGTTAGTGGTTTGTAATAGCAACTTTAGCAACAAATTTTTGTTGCAACAAAATAGTAGCAAATTATCCACAAATTGCTACTATTTTTCTTCGATAGTTTTGAAAAATAGTTTGGTTGCTAATTAGTGAGCTGCTGTAGCAAAATTTAGCAATAAATTGAGACCGTTTTGCTTCAAATATAACTTTTAAAAATTATTTGTTGCCAGTTAGTGGTTTGTAGTAGCAACTTTAGCAACAAATTTTTATTGCAACAAAATGGTAGCAAATTATCCACAAATTGCTATTGTTTTGCTTCAATATTTTTGAAAAATAATTTGGTTGCTAATTAGTGAGCTGCCGTAGCAAAATTTAGCTATATATTGAGACCATTTTGCTTTAAATATGACTTTTAAAAATTATTTTTTTCCAGTTAATGGTTTGTAGTAGCCACTTTAGCAACAAATTTTTATTGCTAATTAGTGAGTTGCCGTAGCAAAAATTTGGTTGCCAATTAGTGAGTAGCCATAGCAATTTATCCACTACTTGAGACTATTTTCGTCGAAATTTTCATTTTTTTTAATTTGTTATTAATTGCTTACTTTTCGTAGCAAATTTAGCTACAAATTGATATTGTAGCAAAACAATTATAGCTATGTCACTGCATTTTGCATATATCCGGAACAGAGTAAATGATCTTGTAATAAGCCAATGCCCAAAGTTCCGTAAAATAATATTTTCTGTTTCTTGCTTGGAAATTCTTGAAACTTACTCAGAACCAATCCATCTTCCCATTCCTCTATAACCTGACTACATTTTTCTACAGGTGGTTGCTCAACATACTTATTTGCGGTGTCTGTCTCAGCTGTCGTGTCCATCTCAGTTGCGGTGTTTGTATCCATACAATAATCTCCTCTTATAGCATCATTATTCTCTTTCCCATCTTCTACGTACAGAGTTATGGCATTACGTCCAATTTCATCATCATTTGCCTCCAACACTTCACAGTTCATACCAATTGAACTTATGCCCACTCTTGACAGCTTCTCTAACTGATATGATCTACTCATCTCCTCCACTAACAAAAGACATCTACAGTTCTCTCTATCAATGGACTTTAGGTAAACAAAAAAATCCCCATCATCACAAATAGTAAGCTGTTCCTCACATCCAACCACCAACGACATGTATCTCAAAGACAGTTTTACTCTACTTTCATCCAACGCAAGCTTTTTATATAACTTTTCTTCCATCATTTCCAAACTTATATCTTCTACTGTTGTCTTCAAGGTTACACAATACACGTGTCCTTTGAATTTGAAATGTACGCTCACGTGTTTTGCCATTGTATCCTGCTAAAAACAACAAAATAAAGTTCTTGTTATACAACTTGTTCTCAGTTTTACCCAGTTATCTTCAGTCATACTAAGTTTTACCTAGTCTATTACAGTTATCAGTTCTACCTGTTATACTAAGTTTTACCTATACGATTGGAATTCTTGGTTTTGGATACGATTGTGAGATACTGAGATATTATAGACATCTCCTATATTGTAAGCCTACTCACAATTCAATCCAATACATTCAACCACATTCTTGAATTGTATAGTAAGCATCAATTTGCACACAAATGAGAGAAAATCATCAAATCCAATTACAAACCCTAAATCCTATTTTTATGGATAGATGAAGCACACATAAGAGAAAAGAAGGATTAACTTGCATTCCAACCTGCCACGCAGAAATGCTCGTCGGTGGAGACGTTGAGGTCTCGCGGCATCGCCGAAGAAGGAGATCTCTAGCAGAAGACGATGGAGCTGGTCGCGTGTTCGATATATTTTTCAGATTTTTTTTAATTGAATTGAAATTAAGCCAGTTGAGAATTCAAACCAATTGAGATTAAAACCGAATTTTGTAAACCACTCGATTTTTTCCTCACCCAGTTAAGGGTAGTTTTGTCCATTCAAGTGGAGTTAATGAAATAATGGCATAAGGGATTTAAGGAGCCTATAAGAGATTTGAGTTTGAACATTTAAGGGTGATAGAGCATTTGACTCTGTTATCTTGCTACATTGTGAGATTTCTTTGTTGTTATACTTCTTTGAGGTTAACACACTGAGAATGAGACAATGAGTTTGGTTTGGTTGTGGTTTTAAAGCAGTGATGCCGAATTTTGCTGAAGTTTATAGATTCATTGGAAGTGACTTTGATCCTAACACAACATGTCACGTCCAGATGTTAAAGTAGATTGATCCAATAAATATGGAAACGGTATTAAGCATGTTTTATTCACTGTTTACGACTCTGAAACTTCGTTTACAAACTTGAATCCTGATTATAATAGAGAAGCTTCTGATTAAGTATATTTATTTTTCTTTCTGTTTGGGTACATCCATCACGTTCTTTTCGTGATGAGAAACTTGTCTTAAATCTATCAAGTCCAGAGTTTGCAAAACAAGTAAGTTATAATACAAGTTTCTCTGTGGGTACACTTGAATGACTTCTTAATCTTGAATTATTTGGTGCTGATGTGATATATGCAGAGGAAGATGATATCATCATACAACAATAAAGCTTTGAAATAAAGATTAAAAGAAGAACCATGAAGCTTATGTGTTAAAGTATGAGTAAAACAATTCACATGAGATGGCTATTGAGTTGTGTATAGCTAGCTACATTTGTTTATTTATGGTTATGTCTTGCTTTTGCAGATGCATTTGTTTCACCATTTCTAGTATTAAAAGATTAAATATTTACATAGTGTTGGGTGTTCATCTTGTGCTTGATATCATTATCGGACATTATGAATCTCTGAGAGCATATTTTTCTTTCTTGGAAGGTTTGTTCAGTAGTTTAAAATTTTATTCAGATGACCTAGAAGCACAAAGATCTCTTCGGAACGTTATTGCGAGGTTAAGATGGATTCACCCTTGTGAACTTTTATATGAATCAAGCACGTCATCAAGACATAAAAAGATTTTTTCGGAGCCCTATTACCTCCACATGTATATGATGATGAAGAGCAATTGTCTGATGATGAAATTTTTTGTATTAGGGATGATTGTGATGAAATTATTGTTGTAGATTAGTTGTATTAGTTATTGGAATATTAATTGAGAATTGAGTTTTTTGTTTGCTTTTTGATTTTTTTTTTGTTATTACAATATTAATTTGAATAAAATTTTATTTTCCAATTTTTTGTTTCCGTATTATTTTAAAATCAAAATAAAAAATTAAATTTATCAAAAACTAAATCAAACAATTGCATATAAAAGCTGCTACGAAATATTTAGAAAATTGCTATTGATAGAAGACTGCAATAGTAATCAAAGATTTCTATAGTAAAATATGAAAACATGTATAGTTAAAATTTCTAATATGATTTTCAAAACGGTATAATAAATATTTATAATTGCAAAAAAAATCCCTATTACTAGTAAAATATCAGTAGCATATATCAAAAGCGCTATGCAAAGACCCAAACCTATTATCGCGGACGATGTTAAAGCACTTTCTACACCGCTAATGTATCTTATTATAGCGATTTATGGGTGCTAACAAAACACTTATTTCCTGTAGTGAAGGCTAGATGTATGTGTGGTTGGAGGGTATTTAGCTGGAGGATGCATTGCTTCCTGTTTAGAATTCTTAAAAAAATCAGTTCCAGTTCAAGAAGTAGTCAACCGTAATAAAGATATAGAGAATGATAGAATGATTCTTAAAGATCGACCACTAAAGAAGGGCATTGAGGTTACCCTTTCTGATAGAGAAAGAGACATAGCACATAAATATTTTTGATGGACATAACATCTATGGATCCCTATATTCAGTAAGATGATTATCTTAAACATTTGCATAATTTATATTTTTATTATTTTATGACTGTTTTCTTATTTTACTCATGATGCATTTGGAAGAATTACAAACAACATATGTTCGATGTAGAAATGAAACTTTCTATGAAAAACACATATTGACCAGTTTGCACAATGGGTAAAGAAAAAAGTTTGTTTTATTACAAATTGATGATGTGGATATAAGATTCTGATTTCTTATTGATGATTACTTGGGTTTGAATTTAATTGTGAAAACACATTAACCAGAGAATTACTCCATTCATGATCATTTATGTCATACTTTTTGGTTTGTTAGCTAGAAAATGTTTTGTCTTTATTCTATATGCATTAGATTCCTTCTAACTCATTGGATCATTTCAAAGAGGTAAAATGGTTGGCATTTGGACCAAGGAATATTGTAGTGACACATAGAAAGTTTATCATTAATGGGAATCGGTTTCATATGGATGATGTGAAGCTTAAGACACATAATAGTGGAATAGTCTATAAAGCATTCAACATGTGTAGATCAAGTGCTAGAGATACAAGACATGAGGCTGATGTTGTTACATATTATGGTGTGATAAAGGAAATTTTTCTTATCGACTATTACATGTTTAAGGTACCACTATTTAGAAGTAATTGGGCTAACAAAGGGAATGGTGTGAAGGAAGAAGATGACTTCACTCTTGTGAACCTTCATATGAATCAAGCAGCATATATAAAAGATCCATTCATTCTACCTTCTCAAGCAAAACAAGTTTTCTACTCTAAAGATGATGAGACTTCAAACTGGTATGTAGTTTTGACAGCACCAGATAGAAGCTATCATGAGTTAGAACCAGAAGAGGATTTCGTTGGTGCACCAATTTCCATTGAAGAAGTTGATGATGATGATGAATAAATTAGGCTTTGTCTTATGAGTTAGTTTTGATTTATATTAATTTGTAAACATATGTAACATGGGAATATTATTAATATAATGAAATTATTTTTTATTATCATTTTATAATTTAATGCGTATTAATTTGAAATTATTTGATTTCAATTATGGGTATAAATTTATAATATAATAACATAAATATGATTCTATACACATGTAATAGAATGCTATAGATAAAAAAATCATAATAGACATAAATCAATATATAAATGCAAATATACAAAGCTCTAAATAACAATGACATAACAATTATACAATGCAATTATAAAACACTATTAATTGCATCACCAAAAACAATATCGTAAGATCTAACCATTGCAGTCACCAAACGTTATCATGCGTCCGATCTATTACCGCAGCTATGTAAGAGCATTTTATTTTGCGCTATGGATCATTAAAATAGTGTTCATTAGATGTTATTAACATTCATATTTCTTGTAGTGGAAAGTGATGTTTCTAACAGCCATGGGTTGTCCACGATTTGACGATGAAGGAAATGAGAATTTTTTTTTGGAAAAATAGAATTTTTTCATTTATTAAGATGCAATCATCTCAAAGACGAAGAAGAAATCGAGCGACTGGAACTGTTGAGATGAATCGATGACCTCCATCAAAAGAGAAGATATTAATGAGTTATTAATTGACAAGATTTTCCCACGAATTCGTGAAAGATAGCCACGAGATGATTTTTGGAAATTTATTTATATCCAATAAAATAATGCACAAACACACGTTGATCCAAGAGATGAAGATTTCTGAGCAGCCACGTTTTGAATATGGTTTTGATATTCGTTTGATGTGTCAACCACTAAATTCACCAGATTTTGTTTTTGACCTTGGATTTTTTAGCGCAATTCAAACACTACATCACGAGGTGTTTCCAAAGCGATAGAAGAATTTTTTTCCCACGATAAACGATTCATTTGATGAGTACTCTTTTAAGCATGTGAAGCGGATATTTTTGACTTTGCAATCATGCATGCAGGAAATTATGGAAGTCCAAGGTTCAAACAATTATAAAATTTCACATTTGAAGAAATCCATCATGGAAAAGTAAGATAATTTGCCATTAGAGTTGAGTTATGATCCTCTTTTAGTTCGTGATGTAATAGATTATTTAGCAACGTAAGTTCTTTTATTTATCATATTTTCATGTTACATTGTTTTTCTTTTTAATGTTCTTGAGAACAAAAAGCATCAGATTTCTTCGTGACTATCAAAATAAAGAAGAGTAGCACAACAAGAGAGAAAGATAATAAAATTAAAAGAAAATCAGGAAATTCAAGACAAGAGCTAATAATACTTGGATAAAGAAATTTTCATCATATCCATGATAGTCCCCTCCATTTTCTTGTTGGAAGAAGATCCTCTTCATCATAATATACCTTGTTCATATACAATTCATGGATGGTGTATAATTTGATCTTGTAAACATCTCTTGATTCACTTTTGCACTTTTTTCTAGTTTTGTTTTGTTTCTACGTTTTCCTCCTTTTTTTATTTCTTTTTGTGTCTCTTTTTCATAATTCATTTTGCTTTAAAAAAAAAAAATAGTGCATTTAGAAAATTGAGTTGAATGTTTACCAAATAATCTTGTCTTATCCATAAACTTGCATTTAAATCATGAAATAATAGTAGTTGGTTTATTTTTTCCAAAGAGAAAATAGTAATGATAAAAGTACCTTAAAAATACAAAATCAATCTTGGTGGGACATGAATAAAACCTTAGAAAATCAATCTATTTAAGACGAAAGGAGTATATACGATTTCAATTTTTAGAAAAATGGCACAAAAGTTACAAGTAATGGTCCAGTTGTGTTTATCACGATATGTATGATATCTTAAATTCATGTTATCACTTGAAATATAAAATTTTAGTTTCAAAAATGTGTAAAACAATATTGTCCTCAGAACTTAGTTTAGTCTTTTTTTTTGTCTTTGGCAGTTTCAATCCTCATTTCTTTTTCGATTTAGTCATTATTGGAACGTGTTAAAAGACAAAATGTAAGGTATCATCAGTCGATGAACCTTTTTCACAAACTTGGCATGCAAAATCTCTTCTCTGTTAAGGTTATGGTGTTGTTCCAAGGTTTGAATCCAATATGAGGCGGTTATTCCATAGTTTAGTTTATCATATTCTTGGTTTGTTTTTTGCAGCTTCCCACGAAGACGAATTCAGGTTTATAGTGATATTGTTTTGTTTGATTTTGTAGGTTTACATAAGACTTTATAAATCAAATGTATTAGCTCTATCTCTAGATATGCTTTTCCATGTAGCAGTTGTGGCAATATAGTGTTCGTTGTCTTATTTTTCAACTTTTTCGAACGGGTTGTCAAATATGTTATCTTAAATCTCTATCTTGGTCTTAATTTTAGCTTTAATTTTCAATAGTTTAGCCATCTTGTTGTCATTATATTTGTGTTTATAAATTTTCGTTTTTTCCCTTACTAATTTTTTGTCAAAAATTAAAATAATATAAATACTTAATATTGATATTAAAGTCAAAATGAAATTCTGATATGCTATTTCTCTGACGTCTTCTTCTCTCATGTAGCTATTGGTTATTAGCAAGATATGATAATGATAAATTCTAGTTCGATATGTTTCCATATTTGTACAAATTTAGTTGTTGTCTATGCGTGTATATAAACTGAATTCATATTGATTAATAAAAATTTTGGTTTGATATCAAAACCTACATGGTAACCGAGTCCTAATTAACCTAAAAATCGCCGCATAAAATTTTGTTTCTCTCTGTTTTCTATGTGTTATAGAACATAGCCATCTTTATTCTAACGAAAAAGAAGAAGAAGATTGCCTAGTTGTGCAATGGACGGTGATTACTCTGTGGTTTTAGGAGGAAGAACGAGTACGGGGAAAACATCAAAGACTGCGCATCTCTCTTAGTATTTTCTTTATGCGTCTGACAATTCTGAGGCCATAATTTCATATGTTCAGTTTACAGGTGAGAACTACAATGAGCGGGCTTCAGAGATGCTCAATACAATTTAAGACAAGAGAAAAACAAGTTTTGTTAATGGTACATTATCAAAACCAAAATTCGACAGTCCTGAACATGAAGACTGGTTGACTGTAAACTCAATGATTTTCGGGTGGTTGCGTTCTTCTATAGAACCTAAAGTGTGTTCTATTTTCACTTACATTACATATGCAAATTAAATGTGGATTGATTTGAAGTCTCGTTCCTCAGTCAGAAACAAGGTTTGTATTCATCAGCTGAAGTCTCAACTTTCCTCTTGTCGTCAAAATGGCTAAACAGTGCTGGAGTACTTTGGTCAACTCTCATCTCTGAGGGAAGAGCTTCAAGCATATCAAACATTTCATGTATGTTCGAGTGGAGCTGCCAGTGCCATTACCGAAGAAAAAAAAAGGAGAAAATTCATCAATTCATCATGGGGCTAGATGAAACTCGGTTTGGTAGTTTGTGTTCATCGGTAATAAGTCAAGATCCTCTTCTAACCATCATAGAGATATACTCTAAAGTGGTACGTGAGGAACAACGACTAGAGGTGTCTTGGTTAAGGATTTGTAACTTGCCGAGAAGTGCAAATGGAGAATTCCATTTTGTGATCTAAAGATATGATATGTGCGCACTGCGGTAGATCGGGTCATGACAAGCGTGATTACTAGAAAATCATTGGTTTTTTGGAATGGTTTACAAAGTAATATGAACGGTCAAAGCGAGATGGTCAAAGTAATCGAGGTCGAGGTGGTCACAAACGTGGTAGAGTGTATGCGCATCTTGCTCAACCTACAGTAGCTCACGCCACTAGTTCCAATTCATCATCTTTTTCAGAATTCACAGCTGAGCAGTGACACACCTTAACACAAATGAATCAATGGAAGTTTGGTTCTCGTGATAAATTCTCTAGTAAGATGCGTAATACTGATATTATACTCGATTCAGGCGCTAGTCACCACATGAGCGGTGGCCTGTCACAACTATCAGATGTTCGTCCAATCTCATGATGTCCTATTGGTTTTTCCGATGGTAGTAATACCTATGAAATAAGTGTTGGAAAATTTCATTTCTTAGATCATGTAACATTGCACAATGCGTTATATGTTCCCGCTCTCAATTTTTCTCTGGTCTCACTTTCGGGATTATTGAAGCAGACATATTGTTATGCTTTATTCACTTATTTTGGTTGTATCTTACAGGACCTTTCTTTGATACTCAGATTGGACTAGGTGGAGAGCGATGGGGTATATCATCTAGCGAATGTGGATGCACCAAAGGCTTATGCAACGACTTCTGCAGTGTCTCCAGAAGTGTGGCATCAACGTTTCTGTCGTCCGTCATCTTTCGTTTCTTCCTCTTTGAATTTGGTTTCTGGTGTTTCAAAAGACTCTAGTCTCTCTTATGATATTTTTGACGTGCTAAGAAAACTCATGACGTTTTTCGTGATAGTTTGAATAAAGCAATTGATATCTTTTCCTTTATTCATATTGATGTTTGGGGTTTTATCGCACTCCTTCCTCTTGTGATGCCAGACATTTTCTCACAATTGTTGATGACTTTTCTAAAGCAGATTGGACCTATCTATTTCTTGAGAAATCTGAAGTCCGTCAAGTTTTTCCTAATTTCTCAATTATACAGAAAAGAAATTCGGCAAAAAAGTGAAAACTATAAGAAGTGAAATTGGCACAGAGTTCATGTGCTTATCTTCATTCTTTCAAGAAAAGGGTATTGTTCAAAAAAATTCGTGTGTTGCTACACCACAACATAATGTCGAGTTGAACGAAAGCATCAGAATATCTTGAATGTTTCTCGCGCGCTCATTTTCCAAGTCTCAATGCCTACTCAATTTTGAGGTGAAGCTATCTTATCCACTGCATATCTTATTAATAGAACACCCACACCAATTCTTCAAGGGAAGACACTGTATGAAATTCTTCATGATTGCAAGCCAAACTACTCACAGTTGCAGGCCTTTGGCTCTGCTAGTTCCTTGCATACTCCTAGCCGCGACAAGGACAAATTTGCTAAGCAAATCCGTCATTGTGTTTTTTCCGGTTATCCGTTTGGAAACACGCGCTGGAAGGTTTATGATCTTCAGCTTCACAAAATTGTGGTTTCTCGTGATGTCATCTTCAAAGAAGATGAGTTTCTATTTGCGGTCAATTCACCCGATGTAGTCCGAATTCCATTGATGTCTTCAGTTCCTGATGATGTAGATTGGGTTAGGCTGATGGAAAGGGGGAGTTCTCTGGACAGTCAGTCGGTTGTTTCTTCTCCTGGGCCTTCAACGTCGTCCGTTCCAGTGCTGGAACCAGGTTTAAATGATCAAAATCCATCATGTTTGCCTGATTCAGTTGGTTTGGTTGCTAATGAACAACCTCTTGGTCGTGGTCATCGAGATAAAGTTAAGCCTTCCAACCTTAAATATTATGCTATATACTCTACTACAGCCTCTTGTATAACCCCTACTGCTCTCCTTCGTCTTAATCCAGAGTCATTACAAGTCAAAGGTACAACAACTCATCCTCTATCGCAATTAGATACTCTTGACCATTTTATTACGCCCCACCGGTGTTTTTTGTTGCGTTAAATGCAGAAACTGAGCCCAAGCACTATTAGGAACCTATCTCCGACCCTCGCTGGAAAGACGCGATGATATATGAGATTACTTCTCTGGAACGTAATCAGTATTTTGAGCATTGTTGATTTTCCACCTTCCAAGCGAGCTATTGGTAGCCAATGGGTCTATCATATCAAGCATCATGTGGATGTTACAGTGGAGCATTATAAAGCTCGATTATGATTCAGGGGAACAATCATGTTGCTGGTAATGTTTATCATGAAACTTTTGCGCCTGTCATCAAAATGTCTACTGTTTGAACATTACTTCGCATTGTCACTACCAAACGATGGATTGTTCATCAAATGAATGTTCACAATGCCTTTTTACATGGTGAGCTCAAGGAAGAGGTGTATATAAAGCTTCCTATTGGGTTTTTCCATACTTACCCAGGGGAATTTTGTAAGCTTCATAAATCACTTTACGATCTTAAACATGCACCTCGTTGTTGGTTTTGCAAATTATTTGAGGCTTTGGTTGCGTTCGGATTTATACAGTCCTATGAGGACTATTCATTATTTTCTTACACTCACTACAAGAAAAAATTCTCATTGATAGCACACGATTAATGCTATAAAAGGCCTTTCATAGCGTTTCAAAACACGCTATGACTGGACCAGCTATCGTAGGTCGGTCACTTATTATAGCGTTAACGAAAACTACTATCATATAATACACTACAATAGCGTTTGAATGTATTGCTATGTTATATCTAATTTATTGATAGCGTTTTAGTTTGGTTTCTATCAAATGTCTTTTTTTCCGATAGCATTTATATTTTCTGTTATAATATATCATTGTCAACAATAGCATTTATATTTTATGTTATAATATATTGTTGTCAACAATAGCGTTAATATTATTAGCTATGAGATGTCCGCATCTATTATCGTAGAATTTTATAAACGCTATAGTATACTNTATAATGTGCTATAAAAGGTTCTTATTTTCAATGGCAGTAATATTTAATGCTATAGTATAATATAATATAAGATAGCGTTGATAATGATTGCTATCATATCCATTGTTTTTATAGCATTTATTTTGTGCCACTTTATTATTTATTATATCAATGTATAAACGCGTTTGTTTTTTTTCTATATTTATTGCTGTTATTTTATGCGATATAATTGTTTTTTATGACACATTTATTCAGTTATTATTGTCCATATTTTATCTCTGATTCCTGAATTCCAAAAAACTAAAACTGAACTTCAATTCCATTCCATCAAATGAAATANNCATCGTTCTCCTTCACCATATCAATCCACACCCTTACTCCATCAGGTCCGAGTGGAACGAAGTGAACCTTTACGTTTGGATCATCAGTTACCCAACGTCCTTCAGCAACAACATTCGCTCTATTGATGTCAATGATCTTACACTTATGGTTTTCCTTCCAAGCTTCAGCTTCAAAGCGCTATCCTAATATGCATAAATAATTATTACACATGCATTATTATCAACAAACAAAAACTGATACCATTGAAGGAAATTAAAACCANTTAAAACCAGCAAATGTCAATAAGCAGACAGTTGAACACATTAACACATAAACCTCAAAGAAAAATCTATAAACATAACATACGCAATGGATGTATCTTTGATCTTCGAGGTTCTGATTGGTCTGTTGGTTTTACTTTCTTCATAATGGGTTT
>OVBE01007137.1:0-18869 GCA_900406425.1 Iberis pinnata | reverse complement strand
TCGTTTAGTTTGGTAAAGTATGCTCAAATAGTGACCTTAAGTGTTTCAATTGGTTAGATGGAATGAGGGATCCAATGCACAAAAAAATGTTTTCACACAATATATGGCTTATCACTTAAAGAGAGTGATTGGAGAAGCAAAATTAAAGTGAGACAAACGACAAGAGGAATACAACATTCAACTTTCATTTATAAACCTCCCAAAGACCTTGTCATATTCTAAACTTTCTCCCAAATACTCAAACCAATTTTCTTCCTAAAACTTGCCAAACCAAATCATCATCTCTTTCTTTTCCTTAGGCTGATTTCCTCGTTAACCTTTTTTTATTGCTTCACTTAAGGATTTTTCACTTTACACTAACTAAATTGTTTCAATTAAGTACTTCAGCTATTATTTTGTGTTTTGCATAAATCACTAGCCTTTCTTTTCTTTCTTTTGATTCACTAGAACTTTCTTTCTTGATCCTTATGATTATTCCTTTTCTTTTCTAAGTTTTGAATGAGGCTTATGTTTTCTTTTCAAACATCATTCTTTACATTTTCCCAAATCTTTTCTTTTAAAACATACATCATCAAGATACTTCCACCCTTTCTCTAAATAGAATAAGTACTAGAACTACCCTTATGATAAAAGTCTCAAATCATCAAAACATTACCCAACCCTTAGCTATCCAAAATACCTTTCTTAATTCTAGATGGTATCATCAATCTAGCTAAACCAAAGTTGTCAATTATCTCCCCTTATACTCTTAAGTTTTTGCCTAAACAATCACGAAAGAATTAGAAACTCACAAGTTTTTGCGTTACTTGGTTTAAAGGTAGAGAGGGAATTCATTCTAAATATGAGAAAGACATGTTTAGCCACATGTGTTTCGGTTTTGTGGTGACTAAACCGTTATGAAGATGATCAAGCCTTGAAAACACAGTAAAATATCCATTGAGCATACTAATTTTTCATTAAAATTTAATTCCGAATAATTATGAAGATAACCTAAAGCTAGCAAGCTTCAAAAATATACCAATAGATTTTCGAATTTCAAGATCCAACACAAGAACTTCAAAACTTCTCAAGACTACTAGAGTGATCAATCCAATCCATCATTTTTGAATTCAAAAGGCTAGAGCTTAAACTTTACAAGGCAATATCATCTATGGTTCCTATGAATATGAAGCTAAACTTAAACCTAAGACATCCATAAGATGAAACTAGATGCAATTGTTTTGATAATTTTGAAATTTTATGATTTTTGATTGTTTCAATAAATCATATCTATTCATAATGAAAATGAGTCATGAAAACAAAATAGAAACATAAGGTGAGATATGAGCTCTCTCCCAAACTTAATTCACATGGTCCCATGAGTTAAAAAGAGTTCAAAAGAGAAACCAATAAAACGAAAGAAAAAAAACGATTGAATGAATATGTACATGGTGAAGAAGTGGTACCTCAATAATAGTTGAACATGGGATCATATTCCTCCTCATCGGAGGAGACATTTTGAGACTCGTTATCAAAAGTGGGTGATGGTGGTGTTGGCATTCTTCTTCACCGCCTTCGTCGTCTTGACTCATCAACCAAACCTTATGGTGGAAGTGTGGTTGGTCGACTTGAGTCTTCCCCTCCATTATAAGAGTTTCTTCTTCTCGATGTTTCATCTATCGCATCCATAGCCATATGTATATCATGATCCTCAGGTTATTGCGGTAATGGTTATTGGTCAAAACGAACATCGACTCCACATCCCATGAAAGTTGTCCCTTTGAGGATGATGGACGTTAGTTTCTTTACTTGCTTTAACAGCTTCCTTGTTGTCCGGTCTTGGAACATGTTCCATCTCCCCATTTTCCTTTTCTCCAGATATATGTCTTGTAAAGGGTCGGGGTGAAGAGGCGTGGAGGAAGTTCCCAGATAGTAAAAATCACACCCATATAAAGTGTTTTGGTCCTGTGAATGACCAGCTTTGGGTGCAGGTCTTCAAGGGCAGTTTAATGCTTCAATTGGTTCTCGTTGTAGAGGGTCATGGAGGCGATGTGGTAGAAAACGGATGTTGTTGCGGCGAGTGAAGGTGGTTTGCTCCGGATTGGGAAGTAAAAATGTGGCTTTTGTCCCATCTTCGTTGGCGAATCTATAGACGAACTTGTAGATGGATTTTTGTTTCACCTTCCCAACTAAAATATGCATATTGTTGAGATATTGAATGTTTATATGTTTGGGTGTCGTATTCACGTGTGGGAGCTCAATATTGGAAGCTTTTAGGATCAGAGTAATTTATTCTCCAATGCTCAACTTAGGCGTCTTGTCCTTACAAACCAACCTCAACCCTTAAGTACCAAAAAATATTCCAGAAACAGCTTCGCCGTACTTGTCCTGAATTTTTCTAATCCCGGAAAGAGCTCCTCGTCATTCAATTCGGAGTGAATGATAGTGGCAATTCCTAAACTCATGAACCTCATGTCACCATCCAAAATATTGCCTCCTTCACGTCTTGAAAAGAACGAATGAGTAAGAATTTTGGGGACATATCTTATTGCGGGATGACGAAGGTTGGTGCATGTGGTCTTAGCAGGCGAGAATGTTCATGAACCAAGACACCTACATATAAATTTGGTCTCTCCCACTACCGCTTCAAAACCGTCACCACCATCGGTTGTGAAACCGTAAATCTCATCCACTTGATTAAAAGTCACTTTGTGAGTTGTCCCGTCCAATCCTTTGAATTCAATTCGGTTTCCACCGTCTACTTGTGTCATCTTACTCTCATAATAAAAGATTTTAAATGTGTCAAGGAACATGCATGTGTGTTCTTGGTAAGACTCGAAACACATGTTCAAGACATTGCCAATTCCCATTCCATTCAGAAGCGCCTCAACCTCATCATAAATTCCAAGCGTTCAAATTCAGAATTATAGCTTCGACAAATGATGTCTCCATGAGAGCATCAGACACCTCTCTCTCTCTGAAGGTTTCCTTGAAGGATTCCTCACTAGGGTAGTCCGAGAGATGCGAGGAGGAGGAATTTATTGTTGCGTCAACACCGATGCAACAATATTGGTTTCGCTTCACGTGGCTCTCTTACTTCTTCGCGATTGGCTAACGGTTGGTTCATTTATAGTCACTCTTCCCCAACTTACCACATTGACCGCTCTTAGTTTCCTGGCTTTATTTCTTTTCATTGCAATCCCTTTTCCCTTGTCTTCCTTTGTAGGCTTCTTGCTTGACATGTTTAGTCCCTAAAAAATAGGAGATCAATAAAAAAATTAATAATCATCCCAATGTAGTCAAGTCAAAGAAAAACCATGAAACATTGATATTATCTAATCCACAAAATCGAATTCTCAATCAAGTTATCAATGATACAATCTTAAGGGTTTAGAGGTTTTTCTTTAACATTCACCAATTTTCAACACACACAATTTCAGTGGACAATCTAGTTAGTCTCTTTTAATAAGCAAAAAACACATCAACAATAGTTCATAGCCTCAAACTTGTTCAATTTGGTACTCAAGAACAATAATTTTCAAATTTTAGGAATCTATCAAATTGAAGTTCAATCACCCATGTTGCACCTAAAACCCAATATATTTCTAAGGAAAAGAAACAATATTCAACCATAAAACTCGAGAAAAATCGATTTTCATTTTTGGGTGAATAATGACTTTCAAAAATCATAGTTTTAGAAGAATACCTTGGCTTGAAAGAATGGAAATAAAGTAGGGATTAGTCTAATGAGCCTTAAAAATCAAAGATATAGCAACAAAAAACACTAAATTTGATTGAGAATTGAGTGAGAAATCAAACTTTTGAAGAAACTTCTTTGAAAAGCTTAGAGAAATCGCTAAGAGGGGGGGGGGTAGAATGGGAGAGAAAATGTTTAAATTTAGTCAAAATTTGGGACAAAATCTCCAAAATTGGATTGAAATAGTCAAAATCATATTGAAATGATAAAATCAACAAAATTTTACATCGTACCCGTTGGAAAAACCGGTACATTAAATCGGTACAAACCCCAAAACTTAAATTTTGTGCATAGTGGTTTGCACAAACCGGTTCACCTGTCCGCTATAGGTCCCTAATTTTTGAAATTTTGAGGAACGGTTTGCATAAACCGGTCCATCTGTCTGCCATTGCTCATTTTTCTCTTCAAAACACATCAAATCTACACCAATCAACACTCAAACATCTCAAAAAGTTAATGTACCCAAATTCATACAAAAAAGTTAAAAACTAAGGAAAAAACTTAAATTGAAAGGATATATACAAAACATAACATGTGACTCCTTCTCAATGGGCTTGTTTTAATTCTCTAAGTTTGACTTCCTAATAAACTCTTTAGACCTTGAGACTGTTTCCCAAGGAAAACTGACGTGCCTTCCGATATGACTTTATCTGCTAAGTAGGACTTGATCCTTTAACTATTCTTTGTGAACTCATATTTATACTATGTAGTCAAAGTGATGGCTCAATAAGGTAAGATTTTCTTGATTAAGAATGGACCAGACCATAGTGACTTCAATTTTTCTAGAAATAACCTAAGCCTTGAGTTAAAAAGGAGCACTTGATCACCAACCTTGAATTCCTTAACTAAAATTTTCTTGTCATGAAATGCTTTTGTTCTTTCCTTGTATATCTTGGAATTTTCATAAGATTCAAGTCTGATTTCTTCAAGTTCATGCAAATTCATTTCTCTCTTTTCTTGAGCGGCCTTAATATCGAAATTCAAAAGTTTAGTCGCCCAAATTGCCTGGTACTCAATTTCCACCGGAAAGTGGCATGCTTTCCCATAGAGAATCTAGAATGGTTTGAATCCTAGTGGTGTTTTAAAAGTTGTTATATAGGCCCAAAATGTGTCATCAATCTTGGTTGACCAATCTCTCCTTGAAGTTCTTACAACCTTTGCTACAATGGTTTTGATTTGCTTGTTGGAGACTTCAACTTGTCCAATGGTTTGAGGATGATATTGTGTTTCTACCTTGAGTTTCACTCATGTTTCTTCAACAGATTCTCAAACAACTTGTTGATAAAATGAGATCCCCCATCACTTATGACTACCCTTGGAATTCTAAATCTGGGGAAAATCACACTCTTGAACAACTTCAGAACTACAGTTGCATCATTGGTTAGCCATGAAATTGCCTCAACCCATTTGGATAAATAATCAACAACCACTAGGATATAACTATTTCCAAATGATGGAGGGTTGAAAGCTCCCATGAAATCTATACCCCAAACATCGAAGACTTCAACTTCCATAATTAGATTTTGAGGCATTTCATTCCTTCTTCCATTATTTCCAGCCCTTTGACAAGGATCACACTTGGAAATAAAGCTATGTGTGTCCTTGAACATGGTTCGCCACCAGAGACCAGCTTGCAAAACCTTTTGAACAGTCTTGAATGTTGCAAAATGTCCTCCATAGGTGGAACCATGGCAATTTTCCAGAGTTCCCTTAACTTACTCTTCAACAATGCATCTTCTAACCAAACTACCAGTCCCCTTTTTATAGATAAAAAGATCATCCCAATAGTAGTGATTCACATCATTTAGGAAATTCTTCTTCTTGTAAGAATCAAAGTCTTCTGGTATTGCTCCATAAATTTAGAGTTAACCATATCTGCATACCAAGGTATTGCTTTTGTGGTCACCACTTCTTCCTCTACAAATGCACAAGTATGGATCATCATTAGCTGCTTTTTAGGCATAGAATCATCAATTTGTACTGAATCCTCTATTTTCATCCAAGACAGGTCATCCGCTACCCCATTTTCAATTTCCTTCTTGTCTACTATCTCCATATCAATCTCTTGCGATAGTAAAATTCATCTCAACAGTCTTGCTTTAGTGTCCTTCTTAGCATAGATGTGCCTTAGTGCCGCATAATCCGTGTAACCTTTGAACCAACCAAGTAGCTTATGAATTTCTCAAATGAAAACACAACATGTAGTAGCTCTTTTTTTGTTGCTGCATAATTTCCTTGAGCTTCATCCATTTTTCTACTAGCATAGTAGATCACATGCAATTTATTTTCTATCCTCTGTCACACATAATCTCAAAAGGATAGTCCCAATTTGGAACTTGAACTATTGGGGCTGAGACTAAGTTTTCCTTAATGAGATGGAAAGCCTTCAAGCATTCAGAATCAAAGACAAATTCAGTCTCCTTGCAAAGCAGCCTTGTTAAGGGTCTAGCTATTTTGGAGAAATTCTTGATGAACCTCCTATAGAAACCAGCATGTCCAAGAAAGATTTCATCACTGTCTTTGGTGGTTGCAATTGCATCATCACATCTCTCTTGGATTTTTCTACTTCTATTCATTTTTCAGAAATCTTGGGCCCCAAAACAATCACTTCTCTCACCATGAAGTGGCATTTCTCCCAATTCAGGACCACGTTCATTTCTTCACACCGGATAAGCACCCTGCACAATTTAACTAAACAAGAGGAGTAGGAAGAACCATACACAGAAAATTCATCCATGACTACCTCAACCATCTCCTCAATTAAATACGAGAAAATATATGTCATGCATCTCTAAAAGGTAGCAGGTGCATTACAAAGACCAAAAGGCATTCTCTTATATGAAAATGTTCCATATGGACAAGTAATAGTGTTTTTTTTTATCATTAATGTGAATAGATATTTGAAAGAATTCACTATATCCATCCAGAAAACAGTAATATGGATGATTTGCAAGTTTTCTATCATATGATCAATGAAAGGCAATAGAAAATGATCATTTTTAGATGCATCATTCAATTTTGTATAATCAATACAAATCCTATTTCCAGTGATGGTTCTAGTGGAAAAAAGCTCATCCCTGTCATTTTTTATAACAGTAATATCACCCTTGTTAGGAACATTATGAACATGTAATACCCAAGTACTATCAGAGATAGGATAAATAACACATGCGTCTAACAACTTAGAAATTTCCTTTTTCACCATTTCTTTCATATTAGGATTCAGTATCCTTTGTGGTTTAATACTAGAGTAGATTCATTTCCAAGGTTAATTCTATGAGTGCACAAACTAGATGATATTCACTTGATGTCATCTAATGAATACCCTATGGCTCTCCTAAACTTCCTCAATTCAGTCAATAGCAAATGCAATTGATCATCACTAAACTCATCATTTACTATGACATAATATGTAGAGTTAGGTCCAAGAAATGCGTATCTTAGCCTTCTGGGAAGTGGTTTCAATTTCACATATGGTGCTTTGAGTTTAAACCAGTCTTCTGAGAAAGTTGGTTTTGAGGTGGGTTGCTCAGCAGCTGAGAATACTTATCCTTCTGATCCATGGACATCTTCAAAAGCTTCATCATGCTCCAATGGCTTGTGTGAGTCTACGATGATCTCATACCTCAATGATTCTTTGTATAAATTTCCTTTTTCTCCATTTTTTGTCAAAGTATTATGGAGGTAATCTTTCTCATTCAACTCCTCCAATAACTCAATAGCAAGTTGTACCATTTATTATATGTAGAAGATCTCCCCTTCAATAGTTAGTTTCTTCATATCCTCTTGGATATTAAAAGTCATCTTCAGATCTTTGACCATGTTCGATTGAATCTTTCCCTTTTGAACATCTATTACAGCTCCTCCTGTAGCTAGGAATAGTTTTCCAAAGATCAAAGGATCCCTTGGCTCTTCATTCATTTCCAATACAAAAAAATCCGTAGGTATTTCTTCTACTCCAACATTTACAGGTAGATCCTCTAGCATTCCAATGGGAATTCTCACAGAAAAATCTGCTAATACCAAAGAGATTTTGAAATACTTGAACTTGCTAAAATCCAGCTTCTTTGCAACCGAGAGAGGCATTAGACTAATAGATGCACCTAAGTCGCATAAACACTTGTTGAAAATTAGAGGACCTATTGAACAAGGCAATGTGAATGAACCAAGATCAGAGAGCTTCTTGGGGATTGATGTCTTTGTGATTATGGAAATGCATTCTTCACTTAGCACTACCATTCCCTGGATTTTTTTACCCCTTTTAGTGATGGCATCCTTAAGAAACTTCTTATATGGATGCATAAAAGTGATAACATCTAAGAGTGGAACCTTGATTCCAGTATCCTTCATGTACTTCTTAAAGATTCCTTTGTACTTCTCCATAATCTCTTTCTTGAATCTTGATGGGAATGGTAACCTTGGAACGTAAGGTGGTAGCACAAAAGGAGTATCCTTCTTATGTTGGGTAGATGGTTGTTCAGTAGAAATCGACTTGACATTGGCATTTAAACTCAAATCCTCCCCAACTTGTTATACAATGTCCTCAATATCTTTAATAGGAGCCTCTCTAGATGGTTACTCCTTACCAATTCTCAATGGTAACCACTTCTCCTACTGTTTTTTCTGTTGAAAACCACTAGGTACTTGCTGCTTAGGAATAAAGATGTGATTCTATTGTTGACCATAGTTGACAAAATGTTTGGCCTGTTGTGGTGGACATATTTGATCTTGGAGATTTTCTACATTGTTGTTGCGGTAGGAGAAATCAGGGTTGTTCTTGTAGTTGATGAAACCTTTGTTGTAACCCCATTGGTCCTGTATGTAGCTAATCTCCTCTTGTTGATCATTCTCCCCAGCTTGGAGCTGAATCTGCTCTTCTTCACTTATAAAATGAACATGTTGTTATCCAAGAATTAGCCTATCCAACTTATCATTCAAAGATTTGATGTCTTTCCTTGTCTTGTATTAAGAATCATAACTACCCCAAGGACTTTGATCAAAGTCCTCATTGTAAATCCCATATGACTGAGCCAAATTCTCAACTAGTTCCCAACCATCGTCCACATTCTTGTTCAGAATGTTACCATTGCTTCCAATGCCAAGAAGCATTATGATCTTCGATAAAGCACCTGTAAAGAGTGATGATAAAAGATTCCTTGCTGAATACATGGTGAGGGCATTGCAGAGTATAGTTTTTGAACATCTCCCACGCTTCACAGAAAGATTCAACATTCTTGTGTGCAAAACCAGAGATCTCATTGCGCAACCTTACAGTTCTAGAAGTAGAGAAGAACTTGGAAATGAAGAATTTCTTGCATTTACCCTAAGTAGTAATGGAATTCAGAGGAGGAGATTTCTCTTATTGATGAGCCTTGTCACCCAAATAGAAAGGAAAAAGACGCAACTTAAATGCATCTTCACTAACTCCATTGATCTTTTTGAGACCACAAAATCTGTCAAACTCATTCAAATGGTCGAGAGGGTCTTCCATTGATAGCCCATGAAATTTTTTCCCTTCAACCAAAGAAATCAAGCTATGCTTGATTTCAAAGTTTTTATTGTTGACAGCTGGTGGAAAACCCCATGGCGCTGAGTAAGAGTGTTTGGTGCATCCCCAACACCAATAGTTCGTGCATTAGGTTGTGGGTTATTTTGGTTGTTATTATTATCCACCATTTGCAAATCCAAACGTTTCAGATGAGCTAGTCACTCATGTTATCTTCTTGTTCTAGCATGTTGTTGCTCGAGTGCACGAATGTCATCAACGATTGGTACTAAATCAGTTGGTCCTCTACCTCTCAGGTTCATACACCTGAAGATGCACAAACAAAGAAAAAAGAGAAATTAGTAAAATAGGGGAAAATAGTCTTAGTCCCAAACAAATTCAAAGTTCTAATGGTTAATAAAATTCCTGAATTGACAACGACGCCAAATTGTAGTAAGATTTTCCTATTTTTTTACTACTTCAATTCCCTAATGCACTATCATTATCATTGCTGCATATAGGGTTACCAATCCAAATCAGGGACAATTAACGCACTAAAACCTATGAGAATTTCATCTAGTCTAAGCCAAATAAGATAATTGGTTTAAATTTATCATCCTAACATGCATTAAACAAAGACAAGCAAAACTCAACAGAAATCAAGAAAAGTTAACAAAAGATTAAACTAGAAATCAATATGAAATTCTAAGCAATTGTGCAAAAGATTATTGGTTCGGGTGATCAAATGATATCATATGATGTTAAATGCTAACAATTTATGTTAATCTTTGGTCTAAAATTCTATTAAATAGACTAATCCACTCTCATGGCACTAATCTTTTCTCTAATTATGCAACTAAAACAATCTCTTGGATAATCACATAATCAAGAAGAATTAAGATCTAATCTGTGATAAACCAATAATCGAACTAAGACAATATCTTGGTTAGACCTCATATAGCATTCAAAGACTAGTTCAAGAACTTCATCAAATACATTTCGGGCACAATTCATCCTTTGATCTAAACTTGAGTGAGCAAGTCAAATTTAGCATTAAGAACATCTATTGAATGAAAATTTAAGATATCTAAGTACTAAAAATCATATTCAACCATCTAATCATCCTAATCTATCTAATCCATTTGCTTAAAAGGAACTACTCACTAATGATAGATAAAATACAAATACTAATGATAGAAATATGTTGAATCATGATTAGAAACAGAAAATAGAAGAAGAAACATAGCCAAAACAAAGATTCAAACTCAAAATAAACAAAGATTCAAAAGTTTACAAAGGTTTTTCATAAGAGAAAAGATGATATAAAGCATAAACATCTTAAAATTAGGCTTAAAAAGCTTATTGGTCTCCTAAAAAAGACATGCGGTTAACGGAAAACACATGGGATAACCCAATTTAAAATGGGTTAAGAATTGAAAATGGGTTTTTAATGTTGATTTTTTTGGCCCGATACCGATTTTCCCCGGTATAGGTCCCTGATTTTTGAGTTTTGAGGAACGATTTGCACAAACCGGTGCATCAAACCCCTACGAGCTCCACACTTATCCTTTTTGCATCTTTTAAGCTCAGTTGATCCATGCTTTTGGTTTCTCCATTTCTATCACCTAGATAAATGAAATGCATGCTAAACTAACCTATATGCAAGTGAATCTACTTAGAATGTAACAAAATCAAAGAGTGAAAACCATCAAAAACACAATATATCATGAAAGTATTTTTTCTTGACTTCCTAGGTGCATATGTATTTGGTTGTAACCAAAAAATGCATCCATGAAGTTTTTGGTCTATTGAAGCTTCGGCTCATGACTCCTGGACTTGGAAATCTCTATTAAGTATTAGAAACATAGCCAAGAAATTCATAAAATGCTCTGTTGGGAATGGACTGACTGCAAGTTTCTGGTGCATATGTATTTTCTAGGTGCATATGTATTTTCTTGACTTCCTAGGTGCATATGTATTTTCTTGACTTCCTAGGTGCATCTGGATCTCTATGGGTGGCCTGGAATGCCACTGCAAAAATACAACCAGGAAGTTTTTGGTATATTGAAGCTTCGGCTCATGACTCCTGGACTTGGAAATCTCTGTTAAGTATTAGACACATAGCCAAGAAATTCATAAAATGCTCTGTTGGGAATGGATTGACTGCAAGTTTCTGGTTTGATGATTGGTTGCAGGATAGTACAGGAACTTTATGGGATAAGATTGGGGAGCAAGGACCTACAAGCTCAGGAATCAACAGGGACATCACTGTCTCTCAAGCCATCTCAAATGGTAGTTGGATGCTCCCAACACAGAGGACCAGAAACTTAATTCTGAGGCAGCTAAGGGAGATTCTGATATCTCAACCTGTTCCAGACAACACAACAGAGGACATCTATATATGGAAATATCAAACATCTGCCCCTGCTATCTTCTCCTCAGCTAACAATTGGGATATCCTGAGGCCTAGAAAATCCTGTCTCAGGTGGGCTCAAAACATTTGGTTCAAAGGTGCAATACCCAAACATGCGTTTATGACTTGGGTTTCTCATCTGGACATGCTCCCCACCAGGAATAGACTCATTGACTAGGGCATAATCACTTCACCCATCTGTGTACTCTGTAATGCAGCAGATGAAAACAGAGATCATCTCTTTGCAACCTGCACTTATACCTCGGACGTCTGGAAGCAGTTACTACATAGGCTGGGCTCCTCAACCACTACGCTCTATTCTTGGGCATATATCATGGCCTTCATTACCTCTACATATCAACAAAAACAACGCAAGTTGCTAGCATCCATCGCTGTTCAAGCCACAATATACCACATATGGAACAAAAGGAATTCAAGAATTCATATCTCAAGGCCTCAAGTGGATGCCAACCATACTTTTAGATTGATTGATCGATGTGTTCGTATCATCATTCTAGCAAAATTGAAGCTCCAAGGCTTCGGAAACCTCCTGTCTTTATGGTTTACTCACCATAATTAGAAGTATTTTCTCTTGGCCTTGAAAAAATATCTTCAACCCTGTTTCAATATGGCTGTTTTTATGTTTTTTTTAAAGCCCTTTTGAAAAACTAGCATTGTAAGCTTTTTATTTATAATATTTACCGGTTATCAAAAAAAAAAAAAAATGCATCCATGAAGAAAAATAGTTGGTGGCCACCCATGGCTTCGACATACCTATTTATGTGCTGGAGTGGATAATTGTCAATTGAACATGCTTTGTTGAGATGAATAAAGTCAACGTAGATTTTCTACTTTCCATTTTTCATGATGATGGATTTTGTTAGCCATTCAAGATATATTACCTCTATGATTGATTCAATTTAAGTAGTTAGTGAGTGTTTTTTCATATCTTGATCAAGTTTGCATCTTTTAGATTGTATTGCGATGGACGTTTAGTTCGTGGGATGTAACTTCTCAAATGATTCCTTGCATGTTTGCAGATACCATGCAAAGGTAGTTATGTTATCTTTTATGAAGGAAAAAAGTTCATCTCTTGTTGAGCTATTTAATTCGTAGTCGATAACTATGCATCGATCAGGGTTCGAATCATTAATTCCCACTTGAATGACTAGGTCTTAACATGCTTTCATGTGTTTATATTGGTGACTCTTTTGGCTTGACGAACTTTGAGATCATTCTCGATCGCTAATTGCGATCGGGTGTTATTATCCTTCTATATATTATTTTTGGAAAGTTTTTTTGTTGTTGTTGTAATGCAATACTTTATTTCCAACAAAAAATTACAAGAATTGGTTTTTGAATGAAGCTAAAAAAGTAAATCTATAGGGGATTACTGATTTTTACAGAGCATTATAGAGATCTAGTCCTAAACCATTCCTGGAGTAAGTCAGGAATTGCTAGGATACCATTGCTACGGAGAGATGCAATCTTTTGCTTGATGTAGTGTTCAATCAAACGAATGATTGATGAAACAGGCGTTGAAGGCCTTCCATGCCGGCGCTTATTCCTTTCCATCCATATGTAATGAATAGAGCTTTGGAAAACAAACTTGAGGAGAATTGCAGAGGTGCGAGAGTGGATAGTTTGAATGCGAGTGAGAATGGTGTTCCAATCAGTAGTATAGAGATGAAGTAGTAAGGGATGAGCCAACGAGTACCAGATTGTAGCGGCAAAAGGACAATCAAAATATAAATGGTCTCGCGATTTGAGATTGGCCTGACAGAAACAACAAGACACCGAGGCTGAGCTGTTCCACATGCTTATGCGATCACCGGTGGCTAGACGATTCCACATCGCCAACCATGTGATAAAAGCATGTTTAGGTGTTGCTTGATTGAACCATACAAGTTTTGACCAGGTGCAATGAGCTTTGGTTAGCCGAATTTGATCTCAAACCTTGGATGTGATAAAGCGAGTAGAATAGGTGCCATTCGGTTGTCTCCATTCATAAATGTCAGCCTGATCAGTTAAAGGTGGAATAGTAAGAGCCTGGAGAGATTGGACCAGGTACCGAAGAGGGGGATATCGTTGGGGACGAAAATTCCAAGCAGTTGAGCTAGCATCAGCCACAGTAGCCGAAGCTGAGATTCCCAAAGCTCGAAAACCTCGAAACCCAGTTATGTCATAGAGCTGTCCCAACGGTGTCCAGCTATCGTACCAGAAGGACGTGTGTAACCCGTTTTGGAAAGTTTTTAAATTCCAAGTATGGTTGATATCTTTATTTTTCCAAGATATTTTACTCACTTATGGTAGGTAGAGGATACAAATTTCATTATGTATATCCAAGGTTTGTCAAGTATGGCTTTGGATAAAAATTATTGATTGATTTCAAAAAAATTGATGAACTATCGAATTCTGCGTAAGATGACTAGTAGTTGGATTGTCCATGAGATAAGGTTGTATCACCGATAAACCCTATTAAAGGGGTATGCCCCTTAATTAGTTCAAAGTTTTGAAATCCATTTTTTTGAAAGCTTCGAAAAATAAGAAGTTGACCAAAATTCCGTTGTCAATCATTATCATGTTTTTACTCAACTACTACTATAAAGGTGATCACCTAAAATTATGTGTATGTGCATACACTTATGTATCTAAATTTCATAAAAAAGTGTTAGAATCCTAGTACAGTGTTAAAATTATGTGTATGTGCATACACTCGATCGAGAAAATAGGTCTCAACAACTTCCCATTTCAAGAGTATCCCTTATATGAAGACCTTGCTCGCCAAGTTTTGGCGTCCTTTCGCATCGTCTCCAACGATGGTAAGAACCCCCGTCTTTCTGAGACCGAGGTTCAATTCTTTTGTTTGAGGAAGTTATACAAGATTCCAATGGCCGAGTTTGGGCCAATCTATGGGTTCCGTGCATCCGGGTACATCCACGAGTTCCCGAAGTTCTATAATTCGAATGATCTTTGGGGTATCATCGGTCGGGGACATTTTGTTGGTAAGGAAGCCAAGCTTACAGTGATCTGCAATCCTGCTATCCGTTTTTCCATCAAGATCATGGGTCACACGTTCTATGGAAAACAAGAAGCGGGATCTTTGCGCAACCTAGAGCTTCATTTTCTCCATTATGCTATCAGTCGTTTCACTCTGGCCGAGTATGAGACGGATCAATCCCTTCCTACTCACGATGCCAACATTGGTTGGGTATTCGCTCAGGTTCTAAATGAGCAAAAGTTTGATGCTTTAAAGAACCCCACACGGGTGGGAATGATTGGTAGTCTCGTTACCCCACTTCTTCAGCATATCGGTCTCCCTTTGGACCTCTTTCCTAAGCGACCCGACACTAACCGTGTAGATGAGGGGAACATTGCCAAAGCCAAGTGGTTTTCTCGTTATCAGCATTACTTATATGAGGATTTAGAGGGTCGGATTTGTGAGATTCAGCTTCCGCAGTGGGACTTGACAGGTATAACTTCTTTGACTAATGTGCGTTTTCTACCTGGTCCCGAGCATTTGAGTCATCCTCCTTCTGCTGCTCCCGTTGCCACCAAACAAAGAAGGATTAACCAGAGACGGGCCAGAGCTTCGAGTCCTGAAGATGCGATTCCCGATATTCCTGATATTGAAGAGATTTCTGAGTATGATCCCCCACCAGTTCGAGATGATATGACTCAGGATGAGAAGATCGCATGGCTAATCGATTCGCAGTAGAGGAAAAACAGGCTTATGAGGAACAACAACAGTCTTATGCGGCAGATTTTGAGGATGGTTTCAAGATGCTTCAGACCACCAAGAAGACAAGCGGATGATGAGCATGAGGACGGAGCGATTCCAAGAGATGCGGCTGGAGGTTCTGGTGGACATTCCGATTGAGTGATTTTGTAGTGTTATCTCACTTTTGAACTCATGACGTTTTCCATTTTTTTGTTTTTGATACTTATTTGTTTCTTTTATATCCTTCTCCTTCATTTATTTTCACACCGGGATGGAGTGAAGTAAGTCTGGGGGAGGGAGTACGTACTAACTCGGTTCTAATGTCTATTTTGGTATTTTGTTAGAAATGACGAATTTTTTTAAAAAATTGAATTCGATGTGTCTTTTAGAGTCGAAGGAACCATGACTGAAACCAATGATGATTATTAACCAAGTGAGGGTATGGCTTTCGATCTTTCTGGATTACTAACTTAGATTGATTGTTTAGATTAGGATTGGAACCCCATTGCTGACTTATTGTTTCTGAAAGTTATGGTCTTTGAAGTTATTGATGATTTGATGCTAGCTCTGTATTAATAGGACTTAATCTGAATTTGAAATATTCTTGTCTATGGTGTTGAATTACTTTGAGAATTAGGTACCTTGCTCTTCAGTGTTCTGTAAACCCGACAAGTTCTTCCAGTACGGTCCGGGTCTTTTCTCTCTCTCCCTTCAGAAGAATGATAAAAACCGGTTTAGAAAAATTGTTGAAAGCGTGACCTTGCAGTCCGTAGTCATTGCCGGGGCTGTTGAAAAACAGTTAGAATAATGAATACACAAAAAAGTGCGAACATGAAAAGAAAAAGAAAAAAAAGAAAAGAAAAACGCAGAAAAGTGCGAATCTTAGTAAAAAAAGAAGTGAGAAAGGGAGAAAAAGGATCAAGACCGGAAGTCGGTTGATGCTCTGTTTGGTATAGGCATTTCGATAGAAGAGGTATTTGAGTAAACTGATTGATATACCATATATGAGAATGCATGTGTTTGAACTTAAATGGATTTAAAGAGCTGGTTGATTTGATTTAATACTTTATTGATATGGGATTTAGTGTAGGAAACGGTTTGTTAGTTCAGTGG
Organism: Iberis pinnata; assembly: GCA_900406425.1. Classification (NCBI taxonomy): domain Eukaryota; kingdom Viridiplantae; phylum Streptophyta; class Magnoliopsida; order Brassicales; family Brassicaceae; genus Iberis; species Iberis pinnata. The sequence goes on along the minus strand of OVBE01007137.1, from coordinate 2,401 downwards.
GTGGTAAACGGTCCAGTCTAGGTGGTTGTTTAAGATTGGTGTCTTTTAAGATTTGGAACTGTGCTTATGGTTGTTGAGGTTTCGAAATTTTTCTGTGTGGTCCGTTTTCAAACCTCTTCTCCGGATTGGTTTTTTGCTTTACTTGAGGAAAAGCAAAGATCTAAGTCTAGGGGAGTTGATATTACTCGGTTTTAATGCATAATAGTAGGCATTTATGTCAGCTATTCTGCGTTATTCTGAGCGTTTTCCTTGTAAAATGGTATATTTTCAGGATTCTAGGTGTTCGGAGCATTTCAGAGCATTTCAGAAGATTTTAGAAGATTTCAGAAAGATTTCGAAAGTTACAGAAGTTCTGCTCGATCGAGCAAAATGCTTGATCGAACGAGCACTATTGTTAGCTTCTGCTCGATCGAGCATATATGGTGCTCGATCGAGCAAAAGTCCCTGGAAAAATCCAAACTTTTGGTTCGTTCGAGAAATTGGAGTTTGGTCGTGCAAAAATACAAGTTGCTCGATCGAGCAAAGGTGTGCTCGATGGAGCAAAGCACCCCAAGAAGAATGAAAATTTCCAATTTTACAATTTAAGTCCTCAACCTTATCCAAAATTTCCTTATTTTATTTAGTTTACTTTTAGAACTATAAAAGCCTTTTTGGCTTAGGTTATTTTATTCTATCTTTATCTTTTTGCAAACTTGAGAGCTTTTACTGTGAGAAAGAATTCATGAACATGTATTTGGAGAAGAAATTCTGAACCCAGATTTTTAATATATTTATTTATTTGATTTCCATTATGTGTTCTTCTCAGAAATTGATTTGTGTTTGCTTTGAGATGTCTGAGTAGTTCATTAGTTAGGTTATAGGGTTTTCCTAATGGAAAACAAGTTTGAAAGTTAGGTTTAACATTATAGGATTGAAATTGACAGGTTCTTAGTCTAAATTCGTTCTTAATGCATGAATTAGTTTGATCACCTAGTTCATGATTATAGGTTGATAAATACAAAGATATTTGACTTAGAAACCTGACCTAATTTAGATGAATAAGTGTTTAAAATTGCAGAGTATTGTTTTAATGCTTATGAACAATTGAATCTAAGTTTTAATGCATAATTGGATTGTTTTAAAGACGGCGGGAGTTTGTCTCAAACAATTCGATCATAGGGTCTAATACTCCGGGAGGAGATTATTCCAAATTCGTTTTTCATGTTGAGAACTATTTTCAATCTAAAACCTACATGTTAACTTGACTTTAAACCTGAATACCTGCGGATTTCCCTATTTCCTAGCGTTTAATTATTATAAGTTTTAAACCGTTTTTAATCACCGTCTTGAATTCGATAATCAAACTATTAATCTCACGTTAGTCATATTCTAGTTTTAAACTGAACGTGCATTTCTGGTCTCTGTGGATTTCGATACCTTACTATACTTCTTTGATCTGTTCTCTGCAGTATTAGTTAGGATTAAATTCATAACCTATCAGAATGGGATCATTTTGACTCCATGTTCTACAATATCATGACCCAAACCAAGTTCGAACCCACTTGGTTCGGCAATCTCTCCCTTTTAGAAGATTTCGGCCTTGACGAAGATGTGCAAGCTATATTGAAGGGCATGGGTCTCAACAACTTCCTATTTCAAGAGTATCCATTATATGAAGACCTTGCTCGCTAAGTTTTGGCGTCCTTTCGCATCATCTCCAACGATGGTAAGAACCCCCGTCTTTCTGAGACCATGGTTAAATTATTTTGTATGGGGAAGTTATACAAGATTCCAATGGCCGAGTTTGGGCCAATCTATGGGTTCCGTGCATCCGGGTACATCCACGAGTTCCCGAAGTTCTATAATGCGAATGATCTTTGGGGTATCATCGGTCGGGGACGTTTTGTTGGTAAGGAAGCCAAGCTTACACTGATCTGCAATCCTGCTATTTGTTTTGCCATCAAGATCATGGGTCACATGTTCTATGGAAAACAAGAAACGGGATCTTTGCGCAACCTAGAGCTTCATTTTCTCCATTATGCTATCAGTCGTTTCACTCTGGCCAAGTATGAGACGGACCAATCCCTTCCTACTCACGATGCCAACATTGGTTGGGTATTCACTCAGGTTCTAGATGAGCGAAAGTTTGATGCTTTGAAGAACCCCACACGGGTGGAAATGATTGGTAGTCTGGTTACCCCACTTCTTCAGCATATCGGTCTCCCTTTGGACCTCTTTCATATGCAACCCGACACGAACCGTGTAGATGAGGGGAACATTGCCAAAGCCAAGTGGTTTTCTCCTTATCGGCATTAATTATTTGAGGATTTAGAGGGTCGGATTTGTGAGACTCAGCTTCCGCAGCGGGACTTGACAGGTATAACTTCTTTGACTAATGTGCGTTTTCTACCTGGTCCCGAGC
>OVBE01007136.1:0-18869 GCA_900406425.1 Iberis pinnata | reverse complement strand
TATATAATAAACTAATTCAATAAATCACTTGGTAAAAATTGAAAATAAAAACATATATATTGAAAATAATAAATATTAATATTTGAATCTATAAAATAGTAAAAATAAATATATATTTCAAATATTGTTGAAATGTAGTATATTTGTCAATAGTCTATACAAATCAAAGTATATTTTACATTCGATGTGCGAAGGCTTACAATGTTATATAATTTTATTATGTAAATAATTTTAAAATAAACAAATAATATTGGATCAATAGAAATTAAACACATGACAAGTTTGGGGTTCTAAAGGAGAACTCTCGTTGAAGAATTGGTTTTTAAACTCTCTTACTTTTTTGTAATATTTTCTATTATTTAATTGGTAGAAACTTTGTTAAGAACCATCAATGGAGGTGGTCTTACATCCAAATAGGTATGTGCTTAGAGCATTTCCAATGGAAAAACTCAATAAAGTTTCTTAATTCATTTTTAGTCTCTTTTTATATTTAAATTTTTGATTAAGAAACTTAAAAATCTTAAAACAAAATTGTTCCTCTATTGGTGAAAAACCAAAGGATTTTTAAACCAAAAATCATTTTCTTACAAAATATGAGACAAAAAAAAATAGAACCAATCAGATAAAGACACATGGTATCTTAAACTTTATGAAAAAAATTTTAGTTAAAGAATGATTCTTCACAATTATTTTATTTTCCCTTTATTTTTAATTAAGTTTAAACTTGGAAACTCTTTAGGATACTTTTTAGATACATGGATGGAGATGGTCTTAAGATTGTACAGTGTACCATCTTATGGATAAAGGCACATGCCGTCCACAAATTTTCTTAAAAACATTTTATCAACGGTATCACGTTCACTAAAATCCGAACGTAGACAAACAAGTATATTTGCTATGCTAGTTCTAAAATGGAATATGAACTATTTTTGAAAATAAAAATACTAATATATAATCATAATTTTTAAAAGTTGTAAAATGTGTTTTAAACATATATTAGGCGAGATTTAATAGTAGGAAGAGAAGCAGAGGAGATAGAGAAATATTGGCTAATGAGAAACAGTGATGCCTTTGCTGATAAACGACGACGCCACAACAACACCAATGGTCATTGTCCACCCTTTTTTTTTTATCCTCCTTAATTTTATATATTTCTTTTCTTTTTTGTATCCGTCACCATAACAAACAAAGAATATATAATTGTAGTCTTATTTAGCATGAAGATATTATCATCTCTTTCGTTTCTTTTTTTGCATTTATATTATAGGTTTAAATCGAAAGTTATTACTATTCATCAAATAAATTTATGTGTATTCAACAAATATAAGGGCAAATGGGCCAAGTTTGCTGTTAATCTGTTAATCTAGTTAATGATGATGATATGATCATTATAATAAGAGATAAATCGAAGATTGTATGTATAATTAGCAATGAAAATGAAAGAAGATCACATTAAGAAGAGGACGATTAAACTCGCGATTTGCAAGGAGTAGTAACCAAGGAGATTAATGATTATGAATCTATGATCCTAAAATATAAAACAAACAAAAAAATGATATCTACCAATTCTCATGGAGATGGACATGAATGGAAAAATCGGGATGCTCTCACGTACATATTTAAAAATGTCAAATTTTATGAGTTTTTTTTTTATTAATAAAAATAAGTTATCTGCATTTCAGACTATTGGATTTGTAATGGAAAGATGCACATCACGCAAAGTAAGAAATGAATCCATGTGGTCTTTTTAATTTTTTTTATCAAACATATAAGAATATATACGAAATTATAAATATTTTCACAAGATGTAACTTTAAGATAAAATAAAAAGAAATGTAGAAATGCATATACGTCAAAGTAATTTTTTTTAAAAAAAAGAAAAAAAAGGAAAAGAAGTTGTTCATGATATATCGTGATTTTAGAAATCGATATTTTAGTATATGGAGAAATAAATTTCTTTTGAGTGCAGAATTATGAATAATTTGTTTGTATCGATAAAATGTGAATAATTCATTTTAACTACAAAGCTTTTTTTAAGGCCCACATTTTAAAACTATTTTCATAGTCTACAAGTTTTCTTGACCAAAAAAAAAAAATTTTGAAAATAAGTTTCTCTAAAAAGAGAAAAGGAAAAACCCAAGCCCAAACAAACACAGTCCAACCCTAGAGCCCATATCAAAGAAATTCTAGACTCAGGGAAAATTTTTTCGTAACCAAATAACCGCCGACAGCTTGTGTTAGCGGAACCGCCACAACACCGTTGAAGCAGCTACTACCGACCAAGACTTCAAACACTCGATGGAGACTCAAGCCGGCTTTCTCTGAGCAGTCGCAGCAAGCCACTTACAAAGAAACCCAAAAAACTAGTACAAGTAGGGGAGGTGGAGAAGATGTATCTCTTCGCCAGAAATGCGAACCAAGACCCCTCCAAAAGGAATGAGAAGAGAAAGGCACTTATCGCTTGACAAAATACCACTAGAAGAAATGAGAGACTGCTGGTTAGCGACTATTTGCCACCAACAACCGCCTAGTCGTGCCTAACATAGAGGACGACCAGCGTGTACAACTCCAACCTTCATGAAGTAGGATTTGGGATCGGAACTGCACAGTTCCGATTTGCAGGGGAGACAACGGAACAAGTCCAGGTTATCGGCAGAGAAATATCAAGAGGAAATCTAGTAAACGTGAGTCCATAGAGACAAAAAGGATGGAGGTTGAGTGTTGCGCCAAGGAGGGCGACTCATCTCTATCGAGAGGAATGCCCCCTAGACGGAGCTTCCTAAGGCTCATCGAGAGAGTACAAGCATGCCCAGATGAGCTGAAGCTTGGTCGAAGATAGGCAAGCCATCACGCGCTATCCAGGTGACTATGCTCAGCAGTGGTACAAGAAGGGGAGGCAGAGAAGACGTATCTCTTTGCCGGAAATGCGAACCAAGACCCCTCTGAATATGGACTAAAAAGAGAGAGGCACTTACCAGTTGACTAAAGACTAGTACAAGAAAGAAGAATTCGCCGGCCATCCACTACTGGCCACCAACAACCGCCTAGTCATTCCTAACACAGAGGACGTCCAAGAAGGAGAACTCCAAGAAGTAGGATCCAGGATATGGAATTTTTCCTGCATAATTCCGATTTTCAGGGGAGACAGCGGAGGAGAAACTAGTCCAAGTCCTCGGCGGAGATCTACCAAGAGGAGCTCTGGTGAACCTGAGCGCGGAAAAACAAAAGGGATGAAGTCTGAGCACTATACCAAGGAGGGCAACTCATTTCCTCAAAAAGGAAAGCACCATAGACGGAGCTTTGTACGACCCACCGAGGGAATACAAAGCCTGCCGGGAACATATGAAGCTTGGTCGGAGACAAGAAAGCAATCAGGTGCAGTGCAGGTGACTGTGCTCAGAAGAGGTACAAGAAGGGGAGGCAGAGAAGATGCATCTTTTTGCCGGAAATGCGAACCAAGACCACTCCGGAAGGGACTGAGAGGAGAGAGTCACTTACCGCTTGACTAAAGACCACTAAAAGAAAAGAAAGATCGCCGGCCAACCACTACTGGCCACCAACAACCGCCTAGTCGCGCTTAACACAGAAGATGGCCAATGAGGAGAACTCCAAGCACCATGAAGCAGGATCTAACCTACACAATTCCAATTTGCAGGGGAGACAGTAGAGGAGAAACTAGTCAAGTTTCTCGGCAGAGATCTACCAAGAGAAGATTTGGTGAACCTGAGCTCGGATAGAGAAAAAGGATGGAGGTTGAGCGTTATGCCAAGGAGGGCTCATCTTCGCCAAAAGGAAAGCCCCCTAGACAGAGCTTCTTACAACCCACCGAGAGAGTACAAGCCCGCCGGGAATAGCTGAAACTTGGTCAGAGACAAGCAAACCATCACAAGCAGTGCATGTGGCTATGCTTAGAAGTGGTACAAGAATAGAAGGTGGAGAAGATGCATCTCTTCGCCTTACATGCGAACCAAGACCCCTTTCAAAGGGACTAAGAAGAGAGAGGTACTTACCGCTTGACTAAAGACCTCCAGAACAAAGGAGATATTGTTGGCCAGCCACTACTAGCCACCAAAGACCGCCTTGTTGCGCCTAACATAGAGGACTGCCAGTGAGGAGAACTCCAAGCAGCAGGAAGTAGGATATGGGATCCGACCAGCACATTTCCGATTTGTAGGGTAGGCAACAGATGAGAAACCAGTCTAGGTTCACGACGGAGATCTACCACAGGGACATCTGGTGAACCTGAGCCTTGAGAGATAAAATGGATGGAGGTTGAGCGTTGCGCCAAGGAGGGCGACTCATCTCCTTCGAAAGGAAAGCCCCCTATACGGAACTTCCAACAACCCATCGAGAGAGTACAAGCCCGCCGGGAAAAACTGAAGCTTGGTCAGAGACATGCAAGCCATCACGCGCGGTGCAAGTGATAGTGCTCAGAAGAACCGGCGGTGGGTCTTCTGCTCTCTTCGTATCAGATTCTTGGTGAAGGTGCGCTGCCTCCTTCGAAAAAGAGAGAAATGAGAGAGAATATATACTTTTTCAAGGTTTCTTTTTCTACTCTTTTAATGCTTTTGCAACTTATAAATCATTCTCTTAGTCAATCGAATATGGTGTCATACTTTAGGCCCATTAAAAATTTAGATGAGTGGTCTATTCGACGGTATCACTCAGACAGAGGAGAGATTAAGAGTTCCCTCCCCACAACTCTTCCTAGCTTATCAAAAAAATGTGTCGTGATTTTTGCATTTTCTAACATACATTTTTGACACATTTCATAGTTTTCCAGTGTTTAACGAATCTTTTCTTGTACTAAAGCGTTTTAGGTGAAGTGTGAAGTTTTCAGTGTGAAAATATTAGTGAAAATAATCATGTTCTCTTTAATGTGAATAAATATACAATGTTCGTTCATATACCGTCTCAAACCAAACATAAAATCTGGTTTATAGTATAGTAATCCACAAACAAGTATAAAACTATGAAAGTATACTATAAACAATAAAACTCATGAGACAAAAATATTGAAGAGACCCATATTGCCAATGAGATAATTAAAGATGGCTGGTTATAGAGGCTTAGTAAAGGATCTGCAAGCTGCATATTGGTCCGAACATTAAACAACTTAAATAGATTGTTTCTTCATACCTGCTAGGTAGTGTTCCATTAACGAGAGTTAGGTCTGAATATTTCTTAGTTTGAGATCATCTATCAAGAGATTGAATTTGATTGTTTCTAAATATGTTGTCTAAGGATTAACTTTTGCTTGAGGTATGTTAAGCATCTAGGTAGATCAAGGAGGATCACTGATCAATTACCCCCATCCTTAGGAACTGTTTTTCTTTGATTGCATTTTAATATCATCTTCTTTTCTGCCAATAGTTTACTTGTTGTTTATTCTTTAGTTTTTGTTGATGCATGATACTTCTTATGTCATGTTTTTGCTTCTAGATCGTTCTATTATATTAAGATTGTTCCTTAACCCCTTTTAAATTTCTTGGCTTGAATTAATAGATACGATCATATCTAGATTGCTTAACAACTTCACCTAATTGGATTAAAAACCTATTAGACTACAATGATATGATAGTATAATAGGAATTGAACTAGTGAAAAATTGTACTATCATCTGCTGAAGAACAAATTGGAACAAACTGATAATAGGATTTTGAGGTCCTAAGGTATCAATTCCCCATCATTGTAGTATATATGAGGTTATCAATCCAATCAAGTGTGTTCTAACAATCAAGATTGCAATGGATGCTTCTAAGTCAAGCTTAACAGTAAAAGGGGTGGTTTACTAACAGGTCCTAAGTGAAGTGAACATGCTGGAAGTAAAGAACATAAACATAACAAGGAGCATAAAAGACTAAAATGCAAAAACAGAGTAAAAGTAGAGAAGGTAAAGATGTAAACAAGTGTGAAGCAGTTCCTGAGAACTAAGTGTAATCAACCAGAGATCCATCCCAACCTACCTAAGCACCTAACATACCTCAAACAGCAATGATCTATCCCTAGACGATAGGTTCATAAGTAACCAAGTCCAATCCATTGATAAATGGAATCAAACTAAGCAATCACCAGACCTAACTCTTGTTAACGGTACACTACCTAGAAGGCATTAAGAACCAACCTACCAAAGCCAAAAATCCCCCTAGTCATCCAACCCCTTAGGCTGAGATGCATATCCTAAGCATCTAGGGCGTTGCGTAAGGATAGAATAATCTCTGAAATCACCATGATCAGAAATTCCATAGAACGTTTTTCGGGCGCTGGAATGTCCAAGATCATATTTTGATTGGCGTGAAAGAAACCAGCATTAAGCACAATGAAACAGAAGGGATGTATAATCAAATAAGCTTAGGTGCCTAAGGTGAGATCAGGACATCAACCCTAGTCTACCTCATCCTCAGGAACTTCAAGGGACTACTCACTACTCATGGAAGTGAAAACAGAGAAAATAGAAATAACAACTTCAAAGCTAAACATGATGATCTAAGGCTAAGCAGTTGAAGAACAAAAAGAACAGTAAGAACAACAATGAAACAGTAACTACCAAGAAAATGATCAAAGCTTAAAACAGAAGATTAAAAACAAAAATGAAAGATCAACATGCACCAGATAAGCAACAACCTAACGCTAAGCTGGAAGTAAAGGAAAAACAGTAGATTAGCACAAGCTTAAAAGATTCTGGGTTTTTACACCTTAGAACATCAAGAACAGCAAAGAAAATGAAAACCTAAGACAAAAACCTAAAAAGGAAAGAAAAACAACACTTATGAGAAAGGAGGCGCTTTAGGGCTTTTATAGTGTTAAGAGAAAAGCCCTAAATCGCACTAAAGATAAAAACTAATCATTGGCTCGGATCTTGGGTCAGGTCCACTTTGGAATTTAGTTGGTCGGGTCGGAGCGTGTTTGACTCGAGTTGAGAAGTGTGCGAGATCGATCCGAGATGGGGACGCTTGAATGGGATCGATCTAGAAGTTGAGCTTGAAATCGATCCAGCTTGTACGTGGCTTGAGTAGGAATGATCTAGTGTTGAGTGTGGGATCGATCTGGAAGTGTGCTGGGATCGATCCAGATGCTGATGCATGATCGATCTGATGTTGAATGTGGGATCAATCTGGAAGTGTGTTGGGATCGATCTGGATCGATCCAGAAGTAAACTGGAATCGATCCAGATATTGGACCTGAGATCGATCCATATGTTGCTTGGGATCAATCCAGAAATGTGTTGGGATCGATCCAGAGGTGTAATGCGGGATCAATGCATAAGTGAGTTGAGATCGATCCAGGTTGAAGCTGGGTTCGATTCAATTGAGTGTTAGTCCATTCCACATTAGGTGTTGATCCATTTCGGGTAGAGTGCTGCTTTTCTGAATTCTCACAAAACCTTCCTGAAAAACTCTTGAAAGTCCTGAAAAAATTTCCAAAATGCGTGGATATACGAATTCTAATGCAAAAGTCTTAAAAATCATAAACTTGCTGAAATCAACTGGAAATGTGATGTATGCACGCCTAAAGACCTTGAAATTGATGCTAAATGACTTGTAAAAACTATGAAAGTTCAGAGTCATCAAATCCCCAAAACTAAATCCTTGCTTGCCATCAAGCAAGTAATTCAGAAGTCTGAGAGTGAGGTTTGAAAGTGGGAACTCATAACAAAAACATGCTGCTAACACATGTACTATTAATGTCCTGGTTAATAGTTCTAGAATGCAGTCCTAAGCTCACCCTACTTAAAAATTTTAGTCATACTCATCACAGTTCATCACAGACCAATTCCAACTTCCACAATGCATTCAAATTCGTTTGCTCCTTTAACATTCATTAATCAGGAACCATGGATCAAGTCATGTGCCTTCAATGAACTCATTTGGTCAAGGACAAATTTAGGAGTAAATATGACCCATTCATGCAATGGTTAGTATTTCAGAACAAGGGTTCTCTCAAAAGGAAATGAGCTTTAGCAGAAGGCTAAAGGTAGGAACACTTAGATGCATACACAAATAGAACCCCATCTACCCAATGCTAATGAAACCTAAGTTTCCTGATTCTACCCAGTAAGGAGTCCAAGTTGTACCCTTTTGAAACTCAAAGTGATCATACCCATTTACATTCCCCATTTTTCATCCTTTTCTTTGTTACTCTTAGGAGAGACTTCCTTCCTAGATGTTGCTAGCTGTTTGAGGAACCTTCTTACTTAAAACACTTATGGCCTTAGACCTTTCTGTTTACACTATCCCTTGGGTCTTACCCTTTTGAATTCATTGTCATATTTCTTTTCTAATTTTGCACTAGCCATACTTCTTTTGCATATGTACCATTGTTCCCCCAAACTTTTCACTAGCATATTCTGATTCTTTTTCCATTTCCCTTATAAGGTTCTTTCTTAACACTTCCCTTTTTACCAACTACCAATACCCTTTCAATTGTTTCCACCCAAACCAACAATCAAAATTGAATCCCACCTAGTCATATCTAGTCCAAAAAGCATGGACTAGAACTACACAAGACCTTATTCCTGTCAATTCCAACCTAACACGTTCTACCAAGCTCATTCCATAAAAGTCCTACCACTCAGTAGTAAATTCAGAGTTTAAAAGAAGGCAAGGTTCAAAGGTAGGGATTCTACTTGGGTTAACAAGAGTGGTAAAAGGTAGAAGATAACCCAAATATGTATATGCTATCATGAGTTAATGTTCAACACACAAACATTATATTTAAACATTCAAATTCAAGTTCTAATAGATAGGAACAAACTTGAAATCATAGCATGCTTCAGGAGACAAGTGATCATGCAAGTTCACATTCCAAGCAAGGTGCAGTTTTATTTCAGACAATTTCAGGATGCATTAGACAACTAACAACCAGGGCACTAACACTTTATGAGAAAACATCATACTTACAAGGTTATCATCTTCCTAGTTCCCTATGCATATGCAACTTACATGAAAATGCAACATCCTATATGCAACCACATGAAATGCAACTATAGTGACACTCTGTTTTTGAAGAAGGATTTTCAGAAATTTTTCAAATTTTTATGGTTTTTCATATGCTAATAGATGCTATGTAAATGCAATGCAAAGTGGAGACAAAGGAAAAAACAAGGAAAGTTTCATTAATAGCAGGTCCCCCGTATCCTCCTCCAAACCTGAATTACACAGTCTCTGTGTAAACCAAGTTTAGGATTGGACTCAAGGAAGGACAGGATAGTGAAAAAGCATTAAAATCATTTTAAACATAAAAAGAAATCAGAAGCAACAAGCAGACATAGCAAACAGGAGATAAAGTACATTGAACATATTATACTATGAAGGAGGGGATTGGGATGGACCTCATTTACCCTAGTAATCTAGGTAAAGGTTCGAGAAGGAGTCCACAGCTGATACCATGGGCGTCATTTGTGAGATGATTTCCCTTAAATGATAGATGTCATGACGAAACTCAAGATCTTGATCTCTATCAAAGGCAATCCATCTGCAGTTGGGAAGAAAAACCCTTGCCTCTGGAATTCCAGCTGGAACATATAACAAAATTGGGAGTTTAGACTCCCAATTATGAATCGCGTTTATGTCAAGTAATCCATGTTCATCAGTTTCTATGGGTAAGTGCGTCCTCTAGGTCGTATCCGAAGTCTATTGAAAATTGGTGTTATCCACCCTCCGAAGCTTAGTTCTGGTCTAATCCGTCCTCCCATTCCCCAGTTGGGATATTTGTACGTCAATAGCTGATCCAAGAACAGTTTAAGAGGGCAAGGTCGTAGTCGGCTTAAGTAGGGAAACAAGTTCTGGTTGTGCAAGGAGTTGCAGATTCGGTGAGCGACACCCAGGCGCAGGTACTTTAGTTCTTCAGTAATTACGATGTTGGTGTCCTTCCTAGCATATAATGAATTTGCTAAGATCTATTGCACATATTTGACCGATGGGTGGCGGATGCTAGAGATTTTAGTCTGTCCGTGTTGAAAATCGTCTACTGCTATTTCATCCCAAACAAACTCCACTTCCTCATGAGCATTTTCGAATTCATTTGGTTGATGCTTCATGCACATAAAACCGTAAATTCCCCATAGATCTCTGAAGGTGACTCTCTTGGTGTCCCCATTTAATGTTTTGAAAGTAATAAAACCTCTAAAAGTATCATCAACCTCATCATCACCAAAACAATAGGTGACCTCCAGAGACGCTAGGAACATGCAAGTTTCCTACTAGTATGCCTCATGATTATGGGTGACCATGGTTGATATTATCATCATCCCCAGTATATCTTTGACCTCTTCCCGGATATCAAGAGTTCTCAGAGTCTCGATATCAGGAAACCTTGATCCCGTGAAGTCCAATTGCATCAATCTCTCATAGATTTCTTCAACCGATTGTCTCTCTTAATGGATGGGCATACCTCTGTGCGACATTTTGTTCCTGAAAGGTCATCATAGAAACGAAGGTGTATGAGTATTTTTTAAAGAGCTTAAAGAGTTAAACAAATGCTAAATATGCACTCTCAAGACGTGTTGGGCATGCAATTTACTTAATCAAGTATCAAGTTCAATTCATGTTTCATGTGCTACCTTATTATCCCTTGTTCAAACAACTTTTGCAAACTAAAATCGGGTTAATAGAAACGTTTTTGCTTATGAAAGAACGAAATCGATTTTTGCAAAAATTATGTTGAAACCGAATAGGAAATTTTTAAAGATGAAGATCAAAAAAGTTAAGTAGTGAAACAGATTTTTGCAAGTGATTATAGCTTGTTGAAAAATCCTTGTTAGAGCAATGCTTCTAGTTGAAATGCCTTAGAGAGAAATTTGTTTAGAGAGAATGGTTTGTGAAGTAGATGAGAGAAAGAGTGAGAGATACTCCCTTAATATAGCCTTATGTGCGATTTTGAAGAGGTTGTGGTGAGTGGAATTTTGTGGTGGAGGGGTAAAGATGGTGCATGTGGTAGAGGATTAAAGCGGGGACATTGGGGGTGTGGGTGTGTAAGGGAATCTTGGAAAGCTTGAGTAGACATTTCCTTGAGTAGTGGGTGTGTAAGAGAGGTGATGGAGGTGATCTTTTTTCCATGGGATAAAGGAGGTTAGTGGGAAAGTGGGCAAGTGGGCAAGTGGAGGTGATCCTTTGTTCTTGAGTGGGAGATGACTGGTTTGATTTCAATCAACATTCCAAATGGTTTGATCACAACTTCATAGAACGGCTTGGTGACGGTTCGAGCATGTGGATCAATCTTGGCGTTAAGGTGCGGATCGATCTGATATTGAAAATGGATCGATCTAGTGTTGAAAATTGGATCGATCATGACCACCTATTAGATCGATTGATGGCTTGACGTCTGGATCGATGTGTTGTTGAAAGTGGATCGATCACGACTGCGCTTTGGATCGATATGTGGCTCGAGCTCTCATCGATCCAATGTGTTGAGAATGGATCGATCCAAACGAAGTGGATTAATCCATGGTTGTTGCGACTTAATCATTTGTTAAGTGCGGATCGATCACCAACGAGCATGGCTTGTCCATATCCCATTTTTCTCCTCTTTGCAAGATTCCCAAAACTCATTATGTAAGTGCCTAAAACACAAAAACCAATTGAAAGCTAACATGCATTAAACCAAGTACCAAAATTTAAAAAGCATTGAAATTAAAATATATACAGAGATAGACATGGGACTTCCTCCTAAGTGAGCTTCTTTTAAGTCACTAAGCTTGACTTCCTATTTTTAGGATTAATGACCCTGAGACGGCTCTCCGAAGAGAACCGGGGTCTTTTCTGAGAAAGCTCTTTCGTCACTGTTCCGATCAACCTTGAAGTTCATCTTAGGATTTCCATCAACTTCTATAGCAAGTATGATGTCTTCCTCAGAGAGTATTTCCTTGATCATGAAGCTCTTAAAACATAGTGGATCCACATTCCCCAGATAATACTTGAACCTTTTGTTGAGTAAAAACACTTGGTCTCCATTCTTGATTTCCAAGCTTCGGGTATGAGGTTCCAAATATTTTTCAGGAATTGGAATGTCCGGAGGTTGTTTCTGAGGTGGTACATGTTTAGGTTGAGGTTTGAGCTCAGGGTTTCCTTTTCCCGGAGCTTTCAGGTTGTCTTCACCTCTTGACATTTCCAATGTCCTGATTTCCTTTAACTCCACATAGACTTCTTTATTTGGTTCCTTAATAAGCTTGAAACTTTCATGGTGCATTCCAGACTTTGTTGGTTCCTTTCCCAACCCATCTTCAACTACTTCACTGCTTGAGTACCCATTCTTTGGATTGTCTTTAGTCAGTTCCTTCACAGAGAATAGCTAACTTTCGGCAGTGAGATCCTTGGTTTTAGTCATGATGTTGAAAATCATTTTTGGTCATCTCCCTACGTGCAGCTTTATGTGACCTTTATTGACGTTGATTATAGCTCCAACCGTTGCTAGGAATGGTCTTCCAAAGATCAATGGATCCTTAAGCTCTTCACCCATCTTCAACACCACAAAGTCTGTGAGTATTTTTGCATCCTTTATCTTGATGGGTAAGCTTTCTAAGATACCAACATGATGCCTAAACGATTTGTCCGCCATCAACAAATTATGTTGGAAGTCTTGAACTCATCGAATCCCAGCTTCTTGCTAGTGGACATAGGCATTAAGTTGATAGAAGCTCCCAAGTCACAAAGGCATTCATGAAAAGTCAACGGTCCCAGTGAGCAAGGCAAGGTGAATGAACCAGGATCCTCTTGCTTCATTGTTATCAAGGCATTGCACTGTTCAGATGGTTCCAGCACTTCCTGAGCTATCTCTTCCTTCATAGGTTTCGCGAAGACATCTGGATATTTTGCTATGATCTCTTTCTTGAAACGTGATGGAAATGGCAGTCGTGGGACATAAGGTGGTGGATCATAAGGTTTTGCAATCTCTTTTGGAGTATGTGACTTCTCATCCGGCCTTTTTACAGGAATATACTCTTCGTAATCCAGAGGTGCATCTAAGTTTGAACTCAAATCCCCCCAACTTGAAATACACTGTCCTCAGTGAAAATAAGAGGGTAAGTTGGAGTATGAATAGCAGTTGTCTGCTGGAGATATATGGCATTGTTGTTAGCATATTCGTTTGGGTTCTACACAGACTTTCCCGGGAGGTGACCATTTGTAGAAGTATAAGTGGATGCGGTCTTTCCTTCGAGAGTAGTGACCCTAGATTTGAGAGTTTCAAGCTTCGAATATATTGCACCAAATGAAGTGTCCATCTTGTGTTGGATTTCACCAAATTTCTTTGATGTCTCGAGTGCATGTTTGGCTTGACCTTGAAGAAGCTGTTGTAACATAGCTTCAATGTTGAAGGGTTGAGCTAGAGGTTGGTTAAATGAGAAACCAGGAGGTGCACCAGTAGGTTTCTGTTGTGGTTGTTGAAAACCATTTTGTTGTTGCTGCTTTGGGAAGTAACCTCTTTTCTGGTTGTAGTTGTTGAAAGGTTGAGAGTTCTTCTGTTGTTGAGGTGGGTATACTTGGTCTTGTGGGTTAAAAACGTTGTTGCTTCTGTAAGAAAGACCAGGGTTATTAGAGTAGTTGAAGTACCCTTTGTTGTAACCCCCTTGGTTATGCACATAGCACATTTCTTCTTGCTATTGAACCTCGACAGCTTGAATCTGAAGTTGTTCTTCATCAGAGATGAAGTGAACCTAATGTTGTTGACCCAAGAGTAACCTATCCAACTTTTCATTAGGTGCCTTGATCTCTTTCTTTGTGCTATCATCAGAAGTATAACTACCTCGAGGTGTTGTGTCATTGTCCTCACTGTAAATCCCATTAGATTGGGCTAGGTTCTCTACCAACTCCCATCCTTCATCCACACTTTTGTTGAGGAAGTTTCCATTGCTTGTTGTATCTAGCAACATTCAAAACTTGGGAAAGGCACCTCTGTGGAGGGTGCTGAGTAGGGAAGCTTTGATGAATCCGTGATAGGGGCATTTCATTGTGTAGTTCTTGAAGCGCTCCCATACTTTAGAGAAGGTTTCAACATTCTCTGTGCAAAGCCTGAAACATCATTCCTCAATCGAGCTGTTATGGAAGATGAGAAGAACTTTTCAAGGAATGCCTTCTTACAGGCATCCCAGGTTGTGATGGATTTCCTTGCAATGGATGCTTCTAAGTCAAGCTTAACAGTAAAAGGGGTGGTTTGTTAACAGGTCCTAAGTGAAGAGAACATGCTGGAAGTAAAGAGCATAAACATAACAAGGAGCATAAAAGACTAAAATGCAAAAACAGAGTAAAAGCAGAGAAGGTAAAAAATGTAAACAAGTGTGAAGCAGTTCCTGAGGACTGAGGGTAATCAACCAGAGATCCATCCCGACCTACCTAATCACCTAACATACCTAAAAAAACAGTGAGCTCTCCCTAGACGATAGGTTCATAAGTAACCAAGTCCAATCCCTTGATAAATGGAATCAACCTAAGAAATCACCAGACCTAACTCCCGTTAACGGTCACTACCTATAAGGCATAAAGAACAACCCTACCAAAGCCAAAAAGCTCCCCAGTCATCCAACCCCCTTAGGCTGAGATGCATATCCTAAGCATCTAGGGCATTGCGTAAGAATAGACTAATCTCTGAAATCACCATGATCAAACATTCCAAAGAACGCTTTTCGGGCGCTGGAATGTCCAAGATCAGATTTCGATCGACGTGAAAGAAACCAGCATTAAGCACAATAAAACAGAAGAGATGTATATTCAAACAAGCTTAGGTGCATAAGGTGAGATCATGACATCAACCCTAGTCTACCCCATCCTCAAGAACTTCGGAGGACTACTCACTACTCATGGAAGTGAAAACAGAGAAAATAGAAATAACAACTTCAAAGCTAAACATGATGATCTAAGGCTAAGCAGTTGAAGACCAACAAGAATAGTAAGAACTCAAACCCAGAAAATCAAGAACAGCAATGAAACAATAACTACCCAGAAAATGATCAAAGCTTAAAACAGAAGATTAAAAACGAAAATGAAAGATCAACATGCACCAGAAAAGCAACAACCTAAAGTTAAGCAAGAAAGTAAAGGAAAAACAGTAGATTAACACAAATTTAAAAGATTATGGGTTCTTACACCTTAGAACATCAAGAACAACAAAGGAAATGAAAACCTAAGACAAAAACCTAAAAAGGAAAGAAAAACATGACTTATGAGAAAGGAGGCGCTTTAGGGCTTTTATAGTGTTAAGAGAAAAGCCCTAAATCGCATTAAAGACAAAAACTAATCATTGGCTCGGATCTTGGGTCAGGTCCACTTCAGAATTGAGTTAGTCGAGTCGGAGCGTGTTTGACTCGAGTTGAGAACTGTGCTAGATCGATCCGAGCTAGGGACGCTTGAATGGGATCAATCCAGAAGTTGAGCTTGAGATTGATCCAGCTGGTACATGGCTTGAGTGAGATCAATCTGGTGTTTAGTGTGGGATCGATCTGGAAGTGTGCTGGGACCGATCCAGATGCTGATGCGGGATCGATCTGATGTTGAGTGTGGGATCGATCTGGAAGTGTGCTGGGATCGATCAGGATGGATCGAGAAGTGAACTAAGATTGATCCAGATGTTGCAGCTGAGATCGATCCAGATGTTGCTTGGGATCGATCCAGAAAATGTGTTGGGATCGATCTAGAGGTGTGATGCGGGATAGATCTGGGATCAATGCTGAAGTTAGTTGAGATCAATCCTGGTTGAAGCTGGGTTCGATCCAGTTGAGTGTCAGTCCATTCCATGTTAAGTGTTGGTCCATTTCGAGTTGACTGCTACTTTTCTGAATTCTCACAAAACCTTCATGAAAACTCCTGAAAGTCCTGAAAAAATCTCCAAAATGCGTGCATATGCGAATTCTAATGCAAAAGTCCTAAAAATCATAAACTTACTGAAATCAACTACAAATGTGATGTATGCACGCCTAAAGACCTCAAAATTGATGCTAAATGATTTGTAAAAACCATGAATATTCAGAGTCATCACCAACAATCTTTGCTGATCACTCCGCCTTGAGCATGATTGGAGTTAACATTAATGTAGGGAGGATGTTCAATCGGATGGGGCTCGGGACATTCCCTTTCCAGGCTCATCCTTTATATGCTGACCTGGCAATGCAGTTCCTTTCCTCCTCCTGAAGTTTTAGATATGATCCGGTAAATCCTCGCCTTGATGACACCAAGGTTCAGTTCTTCTATCTTGGTTGACTATATAGCATTCCCATGGTCGAATTCGGTCCCATCTATGGGTTCAGAGCTTCAGGACACTTTCCAGACTTACCAAAGTTTCATTCTCCTAATGATCTTTGGGAGGTAACAGCTCAGGGGGAGTTCACACCTAGGAACACGAAGCTCACTCACATTCACAACCCCGCTATCCGTATTGTTTTGAAGATTCTCAGCAATGTGTTCTCTGTAAAAGCGGAATCCAGGCAGTCAGTACTTTGGAACTCGAGCTTTTCTTTTATGCTCTCTACCAATTCACTATGGATTGCAATGAGATGGATCAAGAAAAGAGTTCTCATGAGGCTAACATGGCTTGGATCTTTCCTAAGGTCCTCAATGGTAGGAAGTTTGATGCACTACGGAATCCGACTCGGGTTGAGGTGATGGGTAGTTTAACTACCCTGGTTCTTCATTGGACTAGAATTACGTGTTACCAAGTGGTTCCGGAAGCCCACCGTCTACCTCTTTGAGAACATAGTCGGACA
Source organism: Iberis pinnata (assembly GCA_900406425.1). NCBI lineage: Eukaryota > Viridiplantae > Streptophyta > Magnoliopsida > Brassicales > Brassicaceae > Iberis > Iberis pinnata. The sequence continues at coordinate 2,179 of OVBE01007136.1, read as the reverse complement.
AGAGTGCCCCATTCCCCCCCCCCCCTGTTGTTCCTGATGCTCCACGTATCCCTCAAGGTCTGATACGTAGTCGGAGATCAAGTCACGGGAGCCAGCAAGACAATAGCCTAGAGGATGGTTCACCTATCTTGCCAGAGGACCGTTGTGAGTTCAACCTAGAGCCTCGACGTTCTGATTTCACGAATTCAGAGACTCGTCGCTGGTTAGATGACTATCATGAGAAGACTCACAACATGGTGAACCAGATCTGGAGTGTGCTAGAAAAGATGCGAAGACTTTCCTGTTTCATATTACCCATGCGTAATCATAATGATGAGGATGATTTCATAGAGAGAGAGAGAGAGAGAGAGAGAGAGAGCGAGAGAGGAGGCAGTTTGGGACAGACATCAGACTAATTGTGCTTCATTGAGTAGTATTTTTCCTTTTTTTACTTTAAACAATTGTATTTTCAATTACTTTATTTTCATGTGTTCTCGACTTATTATTCTATTTAGGTCATTACTCCTTCTTCTAGATTTTTTTTTTACACTGGGATAGTGTGAAGTAAGTTTGGGGAGGGTATATGATGTTACCAACGGTATTTTGGATGTTTTCTCTTTTGAATGAAAATTTTCAAAAAAAAAGATTGTTTTATTTAGATGAGTCTAGTCGAGTTGCGTCAAGTCAAATGAACCATGACCAGAATCAATGATGACTGCTAACCTAGTGTGAGTTTTGTATTAATTTCTACTTGACTACTAACTTAGATTTAACTGTTGCGATAGGTTTGGAACCCAATTGACTGATTGATATGCTTTTGAAAGTTATGATCTTTTGGTTTGTTGATGATTTGATGCTACCTGTATTTTGATATGACTTTATTTGATCTTCATTCTGTTGCTTATGGTGTTGGAATACTTTCAAAGTTAGGTACCTTTCTCTTCGGTTCTTTGTAAAACTGACAAATTCTTTCCAGATGATCTGGATCCTTTCTCTCTTTCCTTTTAATAAAAAATGGTAAATGAGGGTTCGATTTGTGCATTGCCAGAGAAGTGATCGATCGATCCCTGCATGGATCGATCGATCTAGAACTCTTGAAGTTTTACGTAACATCGGATCCATCGTTCCCTAACGCAGAAAGATCAATCTCCATGAAAATAGATCAATCGATCTATCTAGAGATCGATCGATCCCTTTGTACGAGAATGAAAGAAGACACGCCAAAATTACAAAATTTCCTTCAAGACTTATCAAGATTTTTTCTTTATATATTTTTTTTTTGAACTATAAAGTCCCTAGGCTTGGTGTTATTTTCTATTTTACACTTTACGCACTTATTTTCGATTTCATAGCTTTTTTAGTGAGACAGATTCCGAACCACATTATTTTAGAGAAGAATTATGAACTCTGTCTTTTTATTTATATGATTTGGTTTTTGTTCATTGATTTCATTGATGCAATCTTCAATTATGCTTTTTTCATTTCCATATATGTGTAATTCCATAGTTAGGTTTTAGGGGATTCCTAGGGAAACCAGGTTTGATAGTTAAAGTTTAACAAAATCAATTTGATTTGTTAGATTCTTAGAGGGGGTTATTGGTTCTATGATTTTAATGGATTTAGAAGGATTTCCAAATTTAAGGATTTTAAATATTAAAAAATGGATTTCAAAATATGACAGATGGATTTTTAATGGATTTCATAATATTATTAGTGGATTCCAAATTAAAACATATGGATTTCAAAAATGAAGTAAGTGGATGTTGGTTGACATAATCCTCTTTTGTTTGGCACTACATTACATGGATCTCCAAACAAATCAATCAACAATGTGATTTTGAAGAATAGCTCAAGTATACTCGGTGGTTTCTCTTCTTCACCGCCAAGCTTCAGTACGCTCTGCCCTTGAACCTATGCAACTCAAGGTTTTCAATCCCTTAGCTCCACCCACATGCCACTGAGCTGAAGGAGCCAGAGTCACCACCTGTAGACCACGAGTCCTGCATTTTCTACACTCAGTTCACATGCATTGCTCTCTAAGGTTAATTCATCTGATAGCTCACTACTTGAACTCTGATATTCTGGATTTTCAGTGTAGTCTGGTTGTTTCTGTCTAATGGTATTAAAAGCCAAAGTCTCTAACGGGCTTTGGTGACCACTTTCATCAGAAGGCTCTAAAGGGAATACATGAGTTTGTTCA
>OVBE01007135.1:0-18871 GCA_900406425.1 Iberis pinnata | reverse complement strand
TATATATATATATATATTCCTTGATCCACTTTGTTGGTATAGAGCCGAGCAAAGATACCTCTCATACCAACAAGGTGGATCTTCTCTTTATCAGCTACTACTCAATCAAACCCACTAAGACGAGATAAAACATTCCAAGAACCATGTAATTAGTAGACAAGCGAGAGGGGAGGGGGGAGGCGGGTTTGATTAAGATCTCTTTTCCACCCTTTGATAGGAATTTAGCGGATCAAAGATTAATTCGACTTTGGAGATGATCTCTTATAAATGTAAATACGTGGGTCTTAGACCCCTAGATACTTTCTGGAAGGCCTAGATATTGTGTGTGATTAAAGGACCCGCCACAAAGCCTGATTGTGTGTTAGAGATTAAGTCTTGAAGGAAACACTTAACCCTAAGATTTAGGATTTTTGAGATCACTTTATAGCTCATATTACAAAGGATATATTCAAAGGAGAGTCCAAGAGAGAAAAAAAAACAAACACACATTGAAATAAGCAAATAAAAATGCAACAAATTATACAATGGTAAAATGGAGTGGACCTCAGTCTTGAGTGAAGAAGGAGCAGATGCAATCATCCATGGATTCCTTAGTGTAAGATGGCACAGAGCTGGATTTAGTGTGGTGGGATGGCTCATAATTGAGTCTAGTATCATTTTTAAAGTGTTTAGATTCTGAATTGTGCTTCTTCCTCCTTTGTTTTTTGTTGACTTCATTAGAAGAGTGCAGGTGTGGTTGCGTTGGTTTAGCATGCTTTGGACCAATGTTGGTGGAGCACTCCTTGCGAGAACACTTGGTAATGGAAGTTGCACTTCACTTAGCTCAAGCTTCTTGTTTAGCAAATTTTATTATGGCTCGGTCATTGGCCGAGCTGGTTGATCGAGTTGGAAAAGTTGGTTCGACAAGCATCTCTTTGGCTTAGTCATTAACCTAATCATATGGACGAGCTAAGAAAGTTCACTCTACAAGCTCTCTTTTGGCTCAGTCATTGGCCAAGCTACTTAGTCGAGCCTGATGGTATAGCTCGAGAAGTTTTGTAATGGCTTGGTCATTGGCCGAGCTATCTAGCCACCTTAGTTCCGCATCCTTCTTTTCCTAATACCAAGTGTCCAAGACATAAACCTGTTGTACCTAAGCATCAAAACCAAGAGAAACGCTAAAGTATCAAAAGAAAGACTAAACATGGATTGCAAAATTTTGTGTACAATGATAGACATAGGACTTTCTCCTAAGTGAGTTTGTTTAAAGTCACTAATTGATTTCCTTATAACTCTACTGAACTTGAGACAATTTTCCAAGGAGAACCGAGGTTCCTTCCAAAATGACTCTATCGACTAAGTAGGGTTTAATCCTGATATAATCCAGCTCAAGTCAGAAATGATCCAGCCCGAGCCAAAATTTATCCAGCCCGAGCCAGAAGCGATCTGGCCTAGGCCAAATTCAAGCCAAGAAGGGAAGGAGCCAAATCAAGACCAAGACATCAGCATCTTGGAGAAGGAAGAAGAATGGCATGGACAAAGTGAAGATTTGGCTGAGGAAGACCGAGCCTGGCCCGAGAAAACTACGCAAATTCCAGCTTGGCTTGGGTAACTCACGAGCCAACTAGGCCAACTATCGAGTAAACCAGGCCAGAATCTAACTTAGCCCGGCCAACTGTCAAGCCATCTTGGTCAAAACTTGGCCAGGACTCCAATCTTGATTCCAAACTGACCAAAACCACTTCGGACGAGGCTTAGGACATTTCCAAGGAAGTTTTGCCGAGGTATATAACAGCTTGACCGAAGCCAACTTCAATTTGGCTGAGAGCCAAAGTCATCAGGCCAAAGTTGGCCAATGGACCTGAAATGCTCAAATACCATCAAGTCATTGAAGATGGGGATTTTTGGACTTACAAAGGCCCAATAACAAGATCACAATCCAAGAAGATGGAGAGTGCACTTTGTGCAATGGTTAGGAGGAGACTAAGTGGTCAAAACGGTTTGGAATCAAAGGGGCCATTAAGCTATTCAACACTTTTATTCTCAAGACTATTTAATTCTTTCTAATTTTCAAACTTGACCTTTCATTTCTTTTAATGTTTTCTATTTAAACTACATTTTTTGGCTAAGTAATAAAGCTATTCACCTTTTTGCTAAAAATCTCTCAAATTGTGAATCCCTTTTTTTGAACATTGAGCCTTAGAGGTAACTCTATACAAGGCACCGTCTATTGGACTTTTGCTTTGTAGGCGTGATACCAGGGCCAAAGGCACTTCGAACAAGCACTTGGTCATTCACAATCATTTGCTGAAGAATCACCTTCCATTTTTATCAAACCGTTCATCCGCATCAACAATTCAAAAAGGAGTCATTTTAAGTGTTTTGGACTAAGAACCTCTCAAGCCAACAAGAAATCATCCCTCAAAGATCAGTTTCCAAACCTTAAACACATTAGAGATGCATCAAGTGGTACCAGAGCAGATTTGAGGGCTTGATTTGTGCGGTTTGTTTTTAAACATTTTATTCAATTTTTGGGAAACACTTTCTTTTCTTTCTATCTATAAAGCGCATGGTGGCCAAACACCTTAATTAAATCTAAAAATTTGAGGAGAAATCCAACTTAAGCCGAGGAGAAAACCGGCTTGGCTGAGGAGAAATCCAGCCTTGGTGGTAAAGCTCCATGCGAAAAAATATCTTGCAATCTTTCTATCTTTTCTTGGGGGGGGTAAAGGTTGAGTAGAGGCTAAAATGAACAAAACCAGGGGGTTTGCGGAAAGATGGAGTGAAGGTAGATGATTATCGCTTGATAACAACAAAAGGATGGAGATCCTTTGTAGTTTGGATAGAGGATTCAAGGATATCACACCAAAGAACCATATAGACCTTGAGAATCATTATACAAGGGGTTTACTTTGGAATCACTCCTTAGCAGAATCCGAATCACTCAGAAAAATAGAGAATCACTCTTTTTGTCTAAATCTTGCTTAATCAAAGAAAGTGGCGTGATTTAAATATAAATAAGAAATAAATGACTCTTAGACTTCTCAACCTATTAAAGACAAGATATTAAAAGAATAAGTTTGACATATTTGAATTTAAAAGAAAAGGCTCTTCCTTAGTTGTCTTTATCTTGTCTTCATGATCAAACAATTGAGCAATTACGTAGTAAACCAATTGCCTCATTAAAAACCAAACTTGTAAAATCCATTGGGACAAAACCAAGTCTGGGAAAAAGAGTACAATTGGAAACACTCACTCAACTGCTTATCATTGGTTTGGATGAATAAGATAGTTGTATGTATCACATCCAAACCTAAGTCATTGGAAGGGTTCCAAGAATGACTCAAAAGTAATGAGATAGCTCCATCAATCTTCTCATGCTAGGATAAATGCTATGAATAAGAGGCATGGCAAGCGAATAGCAATATGAGAAGATGATGAAGAAGACTCCTCTTCCGGGAGAAGCACATATGTCTGAAGAGAAATAAGGGCCAAGTCCCTAGAAAGAAATAGAAATCTCCAACCTCGTGCACCAAGGCATGCTCAAGATGATAGCCTAGACAATCTTAAGGTTAGGATTCCAAGCTTTAGTGGCTTGTATGAATTGTCATTGATCTTGTGTATGATCTCAAAAGGACCATCAATTCTTGGTATGAGCTTAGATTTTATTTCTGCTGGAAATCTCTCCTTTCTTTAGTGTAACCAAACAACGTCTCCTTGCTTGAACTCCATTTGAGGCTTTCCCTTGTTTTATTTCCTAGCATACTGCTTGGTTTTTGCCTCAATATTCAGCCTTACCTTTCCATGTATCTTCTTGATCACTTCAGCCTTCTTCTTTTCATCTGTACTTATTCTTTCACTCAAAGGTAAAGGCATTAAATCCATTGGAGACAAAGGATTAAAACTATAAACAATCTCAAAAGATGAATATCTATTGGCAGAATGTACAACATAATTATAGGAAAATTTAGCATGCGTCAAACAATCTTCCCAACTCTTTAAGTTCTTCTTAATCAATGCTCTAAGTATTGTCGACAAAGTCCTATTCACAATTCTGTTTGACCATCAGTTTGAGCCATCAGTTTGAGGGTGGCAAGTTGTAGAAAATAACAGTTTATTGCCTAGCTTACCCCAAAATGTTTTCCAAAAGTAGCTTAGAAACTTAGCATCTCTATCCGAAACTATAGTCCTAGTCATTCCATGTAGTATGACTCTTCCTTAAAGAACAAATTTGCAACATTTACAACATCATCAGTTTTATGACAAGTAATAAAATGAGCCATCTTTGAAAACCTATCAACAACCACAAATATTGAATCCTTACATGTCCTTGTTCTTGATAAACCAACAACAAAGTCTATAGATATGTCATTCCAAGGAAGAGTAGGAATATGTAAAGGAGTGTACAAACCGTGTGGCTGGACTTTGGATTTAGCTTGCTTACAATATATGCATCAGCTGCAAAATCTTTCCACATCTTTTCTCATACGAGGCCAAAAGAAATGTTCCTGAAAAGTCTTAAGAGTTTTGGCTACACCAAAGTGACCCATTAGTCCTCCTCCATGTGCTTCCCTTGTAAACAACTCTCTCAAAGAACAGTTCCTTTACACAACTTATTTTCATTGAATAAGAATCCATCATGTCTATAAAAACTATTAGAATAAAACTTCTCACACTGCTTAAAAACATCTTGATAATCAGGATCATTAGCATATAAATCTTTGATTTTCTCAAATCCTAATAATGTAGCATCAAGAGAAGAGAGTAGAGTATGCCTCCTGGACAATGCATCAACAACTAAATTGTCTTTACCTTTCTTGTATTTGATGACATAGGGAAATGATTCAATGAACTCAACCCACCTAGAATGTCTCTTGCTAAGCTCATGCTGCCCTTTTAAATGCTTGAGAGATTCATGATCAATGTGGATCACAAATTCTTTAGGCCACAATAAGGCTGGACATTCAGATATCCGAATCCGAACGGGTTTGGGTTTTTAGATTTTTGGATTTTAGATTATAGAATCCGTTCGTGTATTTTAGGACTTCGGATCGGATTTCGTTCGGTTATCCTCAGATCAGTTCAATCCGGGTTCGGGATCGGATTTTCAGATATTTTAGATTTTTAATTCAGTTTTGGGTTTTTGATTGAAATCAGATATAATTATCCAAAATGATCCGAAATAACCCGAATTAATAGACTGATTTATTGAGAATAATGAATAAAGTTTAGGATCATTCACCTAAGACACTATGGTGATCAATAACAAAAGAAAAGGGACGGACATTGCTGAACAATTTAAAATGGCCAGGTTACTTAAGAAGAAGTAGTCAGACCACTTGGTGCATCTTTGGGATATTTAGGTGCGTCAGATTAATCATACAAGGTTCAAATATGCTTCTAGAAGGCTTAAATGATGAGAAGGAGCTATTGGAAATGTTGTTGACTTAGGCAAAAGTCATTTGTTCTCCTTAGACAGAAAACATGCTGGTTTGTGACAGAATTTTTGTCCCCTCTATCACTCTTTTATCCAGCAGTCCAGAATCTGCCTTGTTACACCTTTTTATCCCTTGTAGATTAGTTTAAAACCTGTAACTCTATATTATCATGTATGTTTACATTCTAAACTAAGAGATTTATTCTTTTCTTTAGTGAATTTCATATTCTCCCTCTCTCTCACTTGTTCTTCATCTGTTCTTCATCTTTTACACAAAAATGCTTCAATTCTCTATATTCTAACATGGTATCAGAGTGTAAAAGCTCCTAATACCTCATAATTCCGCTCATACTCTCTGATTCTTTATTCATTCTCATTCATTCTACTCAAAGTTTGTTCTCTTCTTTATATTATTCTCTGTTCTTAATCTTCAAAGTCTATTCGTTTATCATGGATAGCTCAAAGAATGTGGTTGTTCTAGTTTTTTTAAAAGGGGTAAACTATCTTTTATGGTCTAGAACCATAAAGACAGCCTTTGGTGGTAAAGGTTTGTGGGATATGTTACAAAAGAGACTTCCTCAAAGCTTGTCCAGAAAGGTGACAAAAAAGACACCAATTGTGAAGATGATAAATCCTTTCAAGAAGATCATATGGTTCTAGTGATCATTCAAAGCTCCTTGGATCCATCAATACTTGAGGCATCCTCATATTGTGAACCATCTAAAGATTTATGGGATACACTTCAAAAGGTGTATGGTAATTTTTCTAACATCAGTAGGGTGTTTGAAGTCAAGAAAGCAATTAATGATCTTAGTCAAGAAGATCTAGAGTTTACTAAGCATTTTGAAAGATTTAGAGCTCTTTGGGCAGAGCTTGAGATGCTACGACCTCAATCATTGGATCAGAAGGTTCTTAATGAAAGAAGGGAGGAAAAATAAGGTCTTTGGTTTGTTACTCACTCTAAACCCCTCCTACAATGATCTTATCAAGCATATCCTAAGGGCTGAGAAGTTGCCTTCACTTGAAAATGTGTGTACACAAATTCAGAAGGAACAAGGGTCCAATGGATTGTTTGATGGAAGGAAGGAGCTTATTCATGCTAACTAGGGGTCGACAAACTAGAAGATAAGAAGAATGTGATATGTCATCATTGTAAAAGAAGTGGACATATCAAAGATAAGTGCTGGATTCTTCATCTCCACCTTAAACCAACAAAGTTCAAGGATTTGAAGGACCCTAGGGCTAACTACTCTCAAGGAGAGGCTCACAGAAACACTCAAATACAACATGGTCAGTTTGATGCACAAGTAGCAATTCATGGGGGTTTTAAACAAGTGAATTGGCAGAATGTTAATTATCAACATCCAGGAGACACTTCTACAGCTCTAGTTTCCTACATTCCAAGGCCTACACAAGATGATTTGGTGAAAAGATCATACCTAGATGCACTCATCAAGGCCTTAAAAGAGGCCACGGGTTCTGGGTTTCATTTAATTTAAATTGTTTGATAAAACTTCCAAAGCTTTCTATATGCCTAGTTTTACATCATACTTGCTATCTGTTAAGAGGATTACTTCTGATTTGAATTGTAATGTTATCTTTAGTCCTAATGATGTGATATCTCATGATATTGAGTCAAGGAAGGTCTTTGGTAAGGGAGGAACCAAGGAAGGACTCTATGTGCTAGAAGACACTCATCTTAACTCCCATTTACATTCTGCATCTTCAAGTTTTAATTATGTTCATGTTGACACTAGTAATGTTATTTGACATTCTAGATTAGGCCATCCCCATTTTAGAGCTTTAAAACTCTTATTACCTAATGTATATTTTGAAAACATTGAATGTGAAGCTTGTATCCTAGGAAAACATTGTAGATCGGGGTTTCGCAAGTATACAACTATCTATGATAAATGTTTTGATCTTATTCATTCTAATGTATGGTCATCCCCTTGTGCATCTAGAGAGCATCAAAAGTACTTTGTTACTTAAGAAATCAAAGTACACTTGGATAACCTTACTCCCATAAGAAGATATAGTTTTAGAAGCTTTCTCAAACTCTAAAACATATGTAACTAAACACTTTAGTGCCAACATTAAATTTTTTAGATCTGACAATGGTGGGGAGTATACAAGTTATGCTTTTAAAGAATATCTAGCCAAACATTGGATCCTTCAACAAACTAGCTGTCCTTACACCCCACAACAAAATGGAGTGGTTGAACGGAAGAATAGGCACCTAATGGAGGTTGCAAGATCCATGATGTTTCATGCCAATGTACCAAAGAAGTTCTAGGCATATGTTGTAGTTTCAACCTGTTATCTTATCAATCGGATCCCAACCAAGATATTGAATGATGTATCCCCATTTGAGGTATTGAACAAGGTGAAACCTCCTATGAACCATTTACGTGTATTTGGATGTGTTTGCTTTGTTCTTATACCAAGGGAACAAAGGAACAAATTAGAAGCTAAAAGCATCAAAGGGATGTTCATTGGGTATTCAATAACTCAAAGGGGCTATAAGTGCTACATTCCTGAAACTAGGAAGGTCTTAATCTTTAGGAATGTGAAGTTCATTGAAAATAAAGGGTATTATGAAGAAAGAAATTGGAAAACATTGAAAGACTTTCCTAACACTCGAACTGATAGAGCTGAAAATTTAAGAAGATTTCTAGAGCATCTTGGGCTTAATCAACATTCCAAGACTCAACCAGAAAGCTCCAGTATAAATCCAGCGCCCCATGAGAGTTCTAATACTCAATAAGAAGAGAATATCCACCTTGATCCTGAGGGGGACACACACAATAATGGAAACGATGAGGAGAATGCAGAAACAACATATTTGAAATCAACATATTTGAATTCAACAGATTTGAGTGAAACTCAAGAAGAAATGAATGAATTTCCAAATGAAACAGTTTATGATCAAGAGGATATTCAAGCACCAAACTCTCCTATCCTTAGAAGAAGCACAAGAATTATAAAAGCACCATCAAATTGAATTAACACAAGGGTATACTATAATAACAAGGCGGTTGCTCACCCAATTCAAGAAGTCTGTCATTTATCTCAGTTCCCTATAGAGCATCAAGTGTTTGTTGGAAAACTAGACCAGCAATTAGTACCAAGATCCTATGGAGAAGATATTAAACATAAGGAATGGAAAGAAGAAATTGATAATGAGCTAAAGGCTATGAAAACAAATCAGACTTGGTATGAAGATGATTAACCAAGAGGAAAAAGGGCAGTCAACTCTAAGTGGATGTTCACAATAAAATACAAGAGAAATGGAGATGTGGAGAGATACAAAGCGAGGATAGTTGCACGAGGATTCACTCAAACTTACAGAGAAGATTACTTGGATACTTTTGCACCAATAGCTAAGCTTCATACGGTAAGGGTTATCCTCTCAATTGCAACTAATCTTGAATGGGATTTGTGGTAGATGGATGTCAGTAATGCATTTCTTCAAGGAGAATTAGAGGAAGAAGTGTACATGCATCCACCTCCTGGTCTTGAGAGTTCAATAAGAAAAAGAAAGGTTTTGAGGCTTAAGAAAGCAATCTATGGACTAAAGCAATCCCCAAGAGCTTGATATCACAAACTAAGTTCAACCATGATGACAAGAGGGTTTAAAAGATCAGAAGGTGATCATACTCTATTCACACATCAAATCCAAGAAGGTATCATTGTCATTCTTATATATGTAGATGATATCATCATATCTGGTAGTGATAAGGCTGGAATTCAAGCTACAAAGTTATTCTTAAAATCTGTTTTTGACATGAAAGATCTAGGTGAACTAAAGTACTTTCTTAGGATAGAGGTTTGTAGATCCAAAGATGGATTGTTCCTATCACAAAGAAAGTACACTCCTGATTTGTTAAGTGAAACATGAAAGTTAGGTGCAAAACTAGCCAAAACACCACTTGAGAAAGGCCATAAAGTCATTAGAGAAGGGGAAATTGAAGACACACTTTTTGAAGATCAACACCAATACAAAAGGATGGTTGGTAAGCTTATCTACTTAACAATTACTAGACCTAACATTTGTTATGATGTGAATCAGATTAGTCAATTTATGCAATCTCCCAAGATGCATCATTGGAATATGGTGGAAATAATCTTAAGATATTTAAAGGGAGCTCCTGGCCAAGGAATATGGATGGGATGCAATAAGAATACCAAAAATGTGGGGTATTGTGATGCTGATTGGGCATGAGATAAAAAGGATAGAAAATCTACAACCGGTTATTGCACATTCATTGGAGGAAATCTAGTGACTTGGAGAAGCAAGAAACAGAAGATTGTATCATGTTCAAGTGCAGAAGCTGAATATAGAACAAAGAGAAAGCTTACAAATGAGCTTTTTTGGCTCAAAGGTCTCTTGAAGGATTTGGGCCTTGAAGTTCACACTCTTATCATAATGCATTGCAATAATCAAGAAGCAATTCATATAGCATCAAACAATGTGTTTTATGAGAGGAAAAAGAACATTGAAGTGGATTGTCACAAGGTTAGGCAAATGGTGGAACAAGGAGTGATCTTGCCATGTTATACAAGAAGTTCAGAACAATTGGCAGATATATTCACCAAGGCAGCAAGCTTAAAAGTTTGTGAGTTCATCCATGGAACTCAGAAATCTAACTCAAGATTAATCACCCTTAACTTTGAGTCCTATACTCTTTTTCCCTAAATATGGTTTTATCCGAAGTGGTTTTCCATATTGAGGTATTTAATGAGGTAGGTTCTCATTGTTCCAAGCTTAATCATTCATCATGGTTAACCTTGAGGGGGAGTATTGAGAATCATGAATAAAGCTTAGGCTCATTCACCTAAGACACTATGGTGATCAATAAAGAAGACAAGGGATGGACATTGCTGAACAATCTAAACTGGCCAGATTACTTAAGAAGAAGTAGTCAGACCACTTGGTGCATTTTTGGGCTATCTAGGTGCGTCGGATTAATCATACAAGGTTCAAATATGCTTCTAGAAGATTTAAAGGATGAGAAGGAGCCGTTGGAATTGTTGTTGACTTGGGAAAAGTCATTTGTTCTCCTTAGACAGAAAACATGCTGGTTTGTGACAGATTTTGTCCCCTCTATCACTCTTTTATCCAACAGTCCAGAATCTGCCTTGTTATACCCTTTTATCCCTTGTAGATTAGTTTAAAACCTGTAACTATATATTTTCAAGTATGATTACATTCTAAAACTAAGAGATTTATTCTTCTCTTTAGTGAATTTCGAATTTTCCCTCTCTCTCACTTGTTCTTTATCTTTTACAGACAAATGCTTCAATTCTCTCTATTCTAACATGATTACCATTTTCTATATCATTAATCAGTGTGATAAATTCAAGTTTCTGTAATATGTGAAATCAAATAAACTTATATGCAAAAAATCACCAATTATGATAAAATACCAACGAACAATATATGTGATTGTAAATTTCTTGAAGTCCCAGATGGAGGAAACCTTGAAAATTGAAGGATTGTGAGTATCACAAAAAACTAAAAAAAACTAAAGAAGAAGGAAGAGGAATAAACAAAAGAAAGAAACAAAATATGAATCAATGTAGTATAGAGGAATTAGGGAACATGATGTTGTGCATAAGGCTTTTATGTCATTGTTCTGATATGAAACTAAGGGTAATTTGACTTTCTCTGCTTTTGTCTTTGTTGTATGAAGATGACCATTCTTCTTACAATCGTTGAGAAATTAGTAAAATTGGTCTTCCTATGGTAGATATTTTGCTATATATACTGTTCGAAATTCCATTTCATAGCGTAAAAGTAATTGTGTAAACCATAGACTTACTATTAGGAAATTTAGGTTTATGAATAAAATTTGATAATTTCGGATATCCGAAATCCGTTTGGATATATCCGATCAGATTCAGATAACTAAACTAAATAAATATAGTATCCATTTAGATATTTTACTAATTCTGAACCCGATTCTTCGGATCTGTTTTGGGTCCGGTTTGGATTTTTGATATTATGCCCATCCTTAGGGAACAAGTAATGCTGCCAAGTTTGTAATGCTGTAACTAGTGCATACATCTCCTTGTTATATGTTGGATAATTGAGAGTTGATCCTCCAAGTGTCTCACTGAAATAGGCTATAGGCTTTTTATCTTGCATCAACACAGCTCCGATTCCTATACCCGAGGCATCACACTCAATCTCAAAGGTTTTTAGAAAATCAGGCAATATCAATAAAGGTGCATTAGTAAGTTTATCCTTTAAAGTCTGAAATGCATCCTCTTGAGTTGGCCCCAATTTAAATGCCATATCCTTCTTGATAACTTTGGTTAGAGGGGCTGCTATAGTGCTAAAATCCTTCTTGACAAACCTCTTGTAGAATCCAGCTAGTCCATGTAAACCTCTTACATCACCTACATATTTTGGAGATGGGCAATCTTTGATAGCTTTCACTTTTTCCTCATCTATTTGCACTCCATGTGCTCCTACAATGAAACCCAAAAACACCACATTATTTGTCCCAAAGGTGCATTTATTAAAATTAGCATAAAGTTTAACTCTTCTTGGAACCTCTAAAACAGATTTAATGTGACAAACATGCTCTCCTAAGTTCTTACTATGATTCATAAAATCATCGAAGTAAACTACTACAAATATTCCTATAAACGCTCCAAGAACATGATTCATCAATCTCATAAAAGTACTAGTAGCATTAGTAAGACCCAATGGAATAACAAACCATTAATATAACCCAATTTTTGTCTTAAAGGCTGTCTTCCATTCATCTTTTTCTTTCATTATGATTTGGTGGTATCCACGCCTGAGATCTATCTATGAAATAATAGTGATCTATTGTGCTCATCCAGCATGTCATCCAATCTAGGAATGGGGTGCTTGTACTTAACATTAATATTTTTGATAGCCTTACAATCAATACACATTCGCCATGTTCCATCCTTTTTAGGTACTAAACAACATGTACAACACAAGGACTCATGCTTTCACAAATATGGCCTCATCAACCTATTTTTGAAGATCTCTAGTTTCCAAAGGGTTTGTTCTATGGGCTACTATATTGGGTAAAGTAGATCCAGGAACAAAATCTATTTGATGCTCTATTCCTCGGACGGGAGCCAATCCTATTGGATTATCTTTTGGAAATACATCACTAAAATCCTGCAAAAGATGTTTAAGTTCACTTGGCCAAGCCTGTGGAGGGTTAGTAAAATTAGTCAAAGCCTCTTTGTAAACAAACATAAGCATATACTGATTGAAATGTATAGCTTTCTTTAACCTAATAGATGGTTTTGAAACCTGTTCAGCTTGTTCTTTTTGTTGCTTAAGTTGCAATTGATCGTTATGTACCTCTTGTGGAGACAAAGGTAGCAGAGTGATCTTCTTTCCATTTACTCAAATGTATGCTTATTGGTATATCCATCATGAATAACCTGCCTATCCGATTGCCGTGGTCTTCCTAAAAGAATGTGACCTGCCTCCATAGGTAAGACATCATATAGAATGGTGTCTTCATACTTTCTACTCTTCAAAGGTACAAGAACTTGAGTTCTAACTTGCATTTCTGATGTGATTCCAACCAGCTACACACAAGGAGACTCAACGGATGAAGAGATATAGGAGATGCAAGATTTATAAGAAGCTTTCAAAGTCACCGATGGAGTGATCACTAGAGCTAAGGCTAAGGAGTTAGCTAAAGGAGTCAAGAGTTCACTCAAGAGGATGAAGCTAGGAGACTCAACACCAAGGGACATCTACAACATCTACACATATGCAAATGAAGAAGAAGATCAAGTTAATACACTAAGTAACTTAGTGGTTATCTTGCACTCTTTTTCTTTGCATGGTTTTGTCCCAATGGATTTTCTGTGCAAAGGTTTTGAACGAGGCTTGATAATTCACTTTCGCCTAAGTTACTTAGTTATTACTTGATCTCAAGTAGAAAATATCTATTCTACTTAGAAAGCATTTAAATTTCGAAGTTAGACTCAACAACCAACCTCTTGCATGCTTTCATTTAATTTCCAGCATTTAAAACTATTCTGTTATTTCCAAGAGAAGGTGCATGTACCTTTCTCTTCTTCTATATAATGTGCTCGAAATCTATCAATAAAATTATTCAATTTTTATTTCTAAAACCTTTATACTATTGACTCAAAACAATTCGAAGTGGTGAGAGCCAAACCACTAGAATTCTGGATTTCTCTTACAAGCACAGTCTTTTGAGAATCCATTCAACTCTCAAACAAGATCATCATCTCTTGTTTGTTTTATCTTCATTATCATCTCTATTTCTTCCATACTCCATTACCATCAAGTTCCAGAAATTGTTCTTCACTTATAGTTGTCATTCTGTCCGAAAGAGCTTCATTCAAAGATAAAGATCCAAGGGGAATAGAATCAGGATCGTATCATGTGGTATCAGAGACATCTTTGAATCAAAGCTAAGTGTATTTAAACATTTTATTTTGTTTATACTTGTGAAGAACCCTAGTTTGAACCTTCAACTTCTATTGCACAAAACTAAATCTGTTTTGATTTTTGTTTCTGTTTTTCTGTTTTCAAATCTATTTTGGGTGCTATTGTGCTTGTTTACTAGCGAGTTTGTTGTGTTTGATATAGGAATCATGGCCAATACAACCATTTCTCCAGAGATTATGGAGCAGTTCAAACAGATGATGCTTGAATCTCAAAAAAGACTTGTTCAGAAACTTAGAGAAGAATTTGGGAAGGCTTCTCATTTTGAAACAGAACATACTCCTACACCTTCAGAAGCTGCTAGAATTGATAGAGAAGCAAGAGAGGCTAAAGCAGCAAGAGAAGCAAGAAAGGCTAGAGAAAGAGAACATAATAATCTACGTTCTGATGATTATTATAGCCATGGATCAAATCGGAGCATGAGAGGTCATAGACATGGTAGAAACAATAGAGATCCTATTAGACAATAGCTTGATCATATCACAATCTAGTTTCCATCCTTTTAAGGAAAGAGTGAACCTGAAGCTTATTTAGTTTGGGAAAGGAAGATGGAATCCAACTTTGTTTGTCGAGGAACTTATGAACCCAACAAAGTGAAGATTTTTGTCTCTAGATTTAGTGATTATGCCTTATTATGGTGGGAACAGCTGAATATTACTAAGATAAGATGTGGTGATCCTCTCAAAACCTGTATGAGAAGAAGGTTTGTACCAAATCACTACAGTAGGGAGTTACTAAATAAACTAAGAATGCTCACACAAGGCAGCAACTCGGTTAGAGATTATTATCAAGAGATGGAGACACTTCTCATTAGAGCTGATTTGAATGAAGATGATGAAGTTACAATGTCTAGATTCTTGGGAGGACTAAACAGTGATATACAAGATAAACTAGAGCTTCATTCCTATTTAGACATTGAAGAGATGGTACACAAGGCTGAACTGATCGACATTCAGAATAATAGAAGAGTTATTAAACCAAGTTTTACATCTGGATCAATCAAGCCTAAAGACTACAAGGACAAGAAACCATCTTACAACAAAAACTACAAGCCAACATCTACTACAAGCAAAGATGAACCTAAACCATATTACAAAGGGAAAGGTATTGCTTCTTCAAATGGTAGCAGCAGTCGTCTTAGATGTTTTAAATGTCAAGGAATGGCTCACATGTCTAAAAAATGTACAAGCAGGAAGACGTTCCTGTTGCTTAACAATGGAGACATCATTTCCAAACTTGAATCTGAATTTGAACCAGAAGAAGAGGGAGAAGCAACAACTGTTGGTGAAATGCTTGTAGCAAGAAGAACTTTGAGTGTTCAAAACAAGACAGAAGAAACCGAGCAAAGAGATAACTTATTTCACACGCAATATTTTGTTAAAGACAAAGTATGCAGCCTCATCCTCGATGGAGGAAGTTGTACTAATGCAGCTAGTGAAAGTATGGTTGAGAAGCTGAATCTTAAGACCATTAAATATCCCAGACCTTACAAACTACAATGGCTTAATGAGGGAGGACAGCTACAAGTTATTCATCAAGTTATTGTGCCTTTTACTATTGGAAAATATGAAGATGAAGTAATTTGTGATGTTCTGCCCATGGGATAAAGTCACATACTGTTGGGAAGGTCATGGCAATTCGATAGAAAAGTTATACATAATGGCTACACCAACAAGTACTCATTCGCATTTCAAGACATAAAGGTTACACTCCTACCTTTAACTCCAAGTCAATATATCAAGATCATGTTCTTATGAAGCTTAAGAATGAGAAGGAGAAGGAGAAACCTCTAAGTACCAACCTCTACATTAAATATTGTGAAGTTAAAAAACTCTTTATTCAGGTAAACCAGTTTTGTTATTTATCTATAAAGAAGCTCTTGCGAGTTTCACTAACCTTGCACAGAAACTTCCTAGTGGTATGTCTAAACTATTTCAAGAATATAGTGATGTTTTCTTCGAAGAAGCAACAAAAGATCTTCCACCAATTCGTGGCATAGAACATCAAAGAGACTTTATTCCCGTAGCAATACTACCTAATAGACCAGCCTATAGGACCAATCCTATTGAAACTAAAGAAATTCAAAGGCAAGTTGAGGATTTAATGAGAAAAGTCCACATAAGAGAAAGCATGAGCCCTTGTGCTGTACCAGTCTTACTTCTACCTAAAAAGGATGGCACATGGAGAATGTGTGTGGATTGTAGAGCCATCAACAATATCACTGTAAAGTATCGCCACCCTATTCCTATATTAGATGATATGTTAGATGAATTGAGTGGTTCCACTATCTTTTCTAAAATTAATCTTAAAAGTGGATATCATCAAATTAGGGTGAAGGAAGGTGATGAATGGAAAACTGCTTTTCAAACGAAACATGGGCTATATGAATGGCTTGTTATGCCATTTAGTAAAACAAATGCACCTATTACTTTTATGAGATTAATGAATCATGTGCTTAGAAACTTCATAGGAGTATTCGTTGTTGTTTACTTTGATGATATACTAATTTATAGTAAGAATCTAGAAGAACACCTTATGCATATTAGTTCTGTTCTAGATGTTCTTAGGAAAGAATCTCTCTATACTAATTTGAGTAAATGCACTTTTTGTATGGATAACCTTGTCTTTTTAGGTTTTGTAGTAAGTGCAGATGGTGGTAAAGTAGATGAGGAGAAGATAAAATCCATTAAAGATTGGCCAAGTTCTAAAATAGTTAGAGAAGTGAGAAGTTTCCATGGACTTGCTGGTTTTTATAGGAGGTTTGTCAAAGAATTTAGTAGTATAGTAGCACCACTTATTGAAGTGATTAAGAAATAAGTGGGATTCAAATGGGAAGAAGCTCAAGAAAAAGCATTTCAGACCCTCAAAGAGAAGCTTACTAACTCTCCTTTACTTATGTTACCAGATTTCTTGAAAACTTTTGAAATAGAGTGATGCATATGGTATTGGAATTGGAGCTGTTTTGATGCAGGATAAGAAATCAATTGCTTATTTCAGTGAGAAACTCGGAGGATCAACAATAAACTATCCTAATTATGATAAAGAGGTTTATGCATTTGTGAGGGCATTACAAACTTGGCAGCATTATCTTTGGCCCAAGGAGACAACAAAAGCTTAACAAGAGACATGCTCGATGGACAGAGTTTATAGAAACTTTTCCATATGTCATTAAGTACAAAAAGGTAAAGATAATGTAGTAGCCGAGGCATTGTCCAAAAGGTACACTCTACTATCTTCTCTAAATTCTAAACTCATAGGATTTGAATTGTTAAAGGAATTATACAAAACTAATCAGGAGTTTAGTGAACCTTAGAAGAGTTGTGAAAAGTTTGCTAGTGGAAACTACTATAGGCAAGATGCTTACCTGTTTTATAATCATAAACTTTGTGTGCCTAATGGTTCTGTGAGAGAATTACTAGTCAGGGAATCTCATGGAGGTGGTCTTGCTGGACATTTTGGTGTGGCAAAGACTCTTGAAGCTTTAGAAGATCATTTCTATTGGCCTCACATACGCAAAGACGTGGAGAAAATATGTGCTAGATCCGGGATTTGCAAAGAGGCTAAGTCTAAGGTTCAACCGCATGGTTTGTATTCTCCTTTTCCTATTCCATTACATCCTTGGACTGGTATCTCTATGGACTTTGTGGTAGGATTTCCTAGGACTAAAACTGACAAGGATTCCATTTATGTTGTTGTAGATAGATTCTCTAAGATGGCTAATTTTATAGCTTGCCATAAGATTGATGATGCTCTTAATGTTGCTAATCTATTCTTTAGAGAAGTTGTGAGATTACATGGAATGCCTAGGGTGATAGTTTCAGATAGATATACCAAATTTCTTAGTCATTTCTGGAAAACTTTGTGAGCTAAGTTAGGTACCAAGCTGACATTTTCTACTACTTGTCATCCTCAAAACGACGGCCAAACTGAAGTGGTAAATAGATCATTATCTACATTTCTTAGGACATTGGTAAGAACTAATTTAAAGTCTTGGGAAGAATGTTTGCCTTATGTTGAGTTTGCTTATAATCACGCACAACATTCTGCCACAATGTTTTCACCTTTTGAAATTGTTTATGAATTTAATCCCTTATCTCCTTTGGATTTAATTTCTTTACCTTTAAGTGAAAGATGCAGCTTAGATGGAAAGAAGAAAGTTGAACATGTTAAGAAGATACATGAGAAAGCTAAGCAAAACATAGAGCATAAAACCAAATTATATGCTAAGCAAGCTAATAAGGAAAGAAAGGAGATGATCTTTGAGGAAGGTGATCTAGTGTGGGTTCACCTAAGGAAAGAGAGCTCTCCAGTTGAAAGGAAGTCTAAGTTGATGCCTAGAATTGATGGACCATTCCAAGTGACCAAGAGAATCAACAACAATGCTATCAAATTGATCTCCAAGGGAAGTATAATGTGAGTAATTCATTCAATGTTTTTGATCTTATTCCTTATGTTGTAGATTCGGATTTGAGGTCAAATCCTTTTCAAGTGGGAGAGGATAATGTGATTCCAACAAACTACTCACAAGGAGACTCAACGGATGAGGAGATAGAGGAGATGCAAGATTTAGAAGAAGCTTTCAAAGTGACAGATGGAGTGATCACAAGAGCTAAGGCTAAGGAGTTAGCTAAATAAGTCAAGAGTTCACTCAAGAGGATGCAACTAGGTGACTCAACACCAAGGGACATCTACAACATCTACACCTATGCAAATGAAGAATAAGATCAAGTTAATACACTAAGTAACTAAGTGGTTATCTTGCACTCTTTTCCTTTGCATGGTTTTGTCCCAATGGGTTTTCTATGCAAAGGTTTTTAACGAGGCTTGATAATTCACTTTCGCCTAAGTTACTTAGTTATTACTTGATCACAAGTAGAAAATATCTATTACACTTAGAAAGCATTTAAATTTCAAAGTTAGACTCAACAACCAACCTCTTGCATGCTTTCATTTAATTTCCAGCATTTAAA
>OVBE01007134.1:0-14112 GCA_900406425.1 Iberis pinnata | reverse complement strand
GACGGCGAGTGCGGTAACGGCGTCAGCATGTTCAATCCAGAGACGTTTTTTATGACGGCGTATCTGAACGTAGTTTTTGGGGAGAGCGAAACGTCGCAAACGGTCGTTTAACGTGGGAAGTGTCGTTAACTGTTTATAACCGCTTTTAGCCGTTAGTTTCCAGACTCCGATTTTCCCGTCTTGGTGAGCGGTGAAGATTTTCTCGCCTGAGAAACCGACGGATTTCACTGAACCTGAGAAAAGATCCTGGCCGTTGAAAGTATCGAGATGAGCACACATGGCTCGATCGTAGATACTGACTTCGTGTCCGGAGACAGCGAAGAGATAACCTTCGTTGACGGCGAGACAGGTGACGGGAAGACTCCGCTCCCGGAGTTTGAATGAAGAGGTAACGGAGTGAGAGACGGTGACGGCGAGAGTATCGGAGGTGATTTTCTGAAGGGAAGGAACGGAAGGGAGTGTCTGGAGAGAGAGACTGCTATGGAGACTGCTCGAGCCGGTGTTTTCGCTCAATGTAGATGACGTGGCGCTATCGGTGGAATCTAAATGCATAGAAGATTTTGGTGTTCGTCTTCTCCGAGGAGAATCTTCTGAATCGAATAGCCATGATATAACCCTCATGCTCGTAAATCGTAAAGCGTATTCGTCTTGAGAGAGAGGTTAGCTTTGTGTGTGAGGGTGAAGACTGAAGACGATGAAGATATATATAGATATAACTAAATGTATGTAGAGAGATTTTGCCACGTGGCAAGCAAGTACAGAACAGAGTTTTCGAAATGGGTCGATCTAGTTACTTTTGGAGTTTGAACTAGAGATTGTACTTTATAATAACACAACCGAGGGGTATTATGGTAAATCTAAGAGAAAATAGTCAATAAACCAATGGTGTGTTTGTGGGGTTCACAAAAGAAAACAAAAAACTTGAAATCAAATCGAAAGACAAATGGGTTTTGCGTTACAGCAATGGTGAGGTTGGAAAATTAGAGAGCCAATTCTGTTAATCAATTAATTGAACTATAAAGGTTTATGAAGATGTAAAAGCACATTTTGAATGTTGAATAACTGTTTGTGATGAACAATAGTAATAAATGGGTGTGAGTGCAGAAGTGGGAACTTGGACGAAAATGATTATGAGAGTGGTCACATCATTGCTGGAAAGTTTAAAGTTTGATAATAAAAATAAAAAAAAGACAGATTGAATGAGGTCAACGTCAAAATTTAATAGCCGTAACAAAACGGATAAATGATTAATAATGGGTTTTAGAAAAATACAAGTAGTACGAAAGGTCAGTCGTTTTCTGTAATGGACGGGGAAGCAGCGATGAGAGAACATTGCCAGCTACAAATAGTGAAAGGTTAGTAGGAACCAGGAAGGCTCTTTCTTCTTTCTAAAATATGTTTCAAATAATGATAAGAAGAGTTATTGAGCGGTCAAAAGCTTAACTTTATTCATTCACATGTTTAAATATATATACACATTATAGTCTTAATCACAAAAATTACACAATAAACTATTTTAGGTAAGTATTCTAATATCACACTATCCTTTATCAAGTTCGAGCATATAAATTTTGAATGTCCAACTTCAATATGAAATGATGTAGTTCTTGACGTCCTAAGGCTTTCGTGAGCATGTCTGCAAGTTGGTCTCTGGTGAAAACATGTTGTGTTTGTATCACATCTTGAGAAGTTCATCACACATAAAGTGACAATCAATCTCATATATTTCGTCTTCTCATGAAACACTGGATTGACACTTGTGTGGAGGGCGGATTTACTGTCATAGCGGACAAACATTGGAGCGGAGTGATTGTATTTGATATCAAACAACAATTGCGTCAACCATTTGACCTCCTTGATAACAACATTCATAGCTCAATATTCGGCTTCCGCCGCAGAACAAGAGATGGTGTCTTGTTTTCTTGTTTTCCAAGATATTGGAGATGTCCTAACAAACCAGGCGGTTAAAGACCTCCTAGTGAATGGACAAGCAGCCCGATCCAAGTCACACCATCCTGTGAAATGAAATGTTGAAGTAGCATCAATAAAGATACTTAGGCCGATGATGCCCTTAAGATATTTTACAACCTTGAGTGCGGTATGCCATTGTGCTTCATTTGGAGACTGCATAAATTGGGAGAAGATGAGGACTACGTACGTTAAGTCCGGTCGAGCAGCCAATAGATAGATTAGTCTATCAACAAGGTGGCGATATTGTTGAGGACCATCGATTACAGGACTTGTTGCTAATACAAGTCTGTGATGTTGATCAATCAGAATAGCAGCTGGTTTACACTCCCAAAAAACTGGTCTTTGTAACAATATATGTGGCATATTTCCTTTGACATATATAAATCCCCTCATTACTTCTTGATACTTATAAACCCAAAAAGTGCTTGAGTACACCTAAGTATTTCATGTGGAACCAAGTGGCTAAGTAATCTTAAATTTCTATATTTATGTAGGTGAATCTCCTCAAATAATCAAGTCATCCACATAAACTAGTATGCGCAATGAATACGATTTATCGGAGAGAACAAAGAGTGACTAATCTGATTTTTTCTGTCGAAAAACCGTAGGTGATAAGAGAATCTACAAGCTTCACGAACCTGAAATAATCAAGTCATCCACATAAACTAGTATGTGCAGTGAATAGGATTTACTGGAGAGAACAAAGAGTGACTAATCTGATTTTTTCTGTCAAAAACCGTAGGTGATAAGAGAATCTACAAGCTTCACGAACCAGCAGCAAAGAGCTTGTTTAAGGACATATAAAGACTTTCGAAGATGGCAAACTCGATTATCATTGGAGATAGAGAAACCTTGCGGAATCTTGATGTAGATTTCTTCATGTAATTCATTGTGTAGGAACGCATTATGAACATCCATTTGGTGAATTTCACGTCGTCGTTTTGCAGCAAAGTCTAGAAACACACGAACCATAGTCATCTTAGAAACTAGTGAGAAGGTATCGGTGTATTAATCAATTCCTTTTGATGATTATAGAACAAAAAATCTCTCTTTATGCCATTCGATAGAACCATTAGAATGTAGCTTCATTGTAAACATCTACTTGGTACCTAAAGCTTTATTTCCAAGAGGTAACTTTTGTAAATCCTAAGTCTGATTGTGTTTCAAGGCTGAGATTTCCTTGGCCATTGCATCTCTCCCACTCACTGTGTAGCATTGCTTCTCTATAAGATTTGGGCTCAACATGATTAGTAATAGCAATTTTATAATTGTAATGCGTAAGTGGCAAACGAGTAGTAGAAACATAATTTGAGATAGGATATAATGAACTTGGAGATTGTTGGTCGGTTTGGGAAGTAGAGAGATGGAGAGAAGGATTAGAGACTGTAACGCTGCCAACAATGTAATCTCGTAATCGAACACTACAAGTGCATTGGCATTGACCGTGTTCACGTGTTGGCTCAAGTGGAGTAACATATGTCGTGATTGTGTCTTGATGTGGTTGAGTGTCTGTTGTAGTCTCATTAGTAGGCTCAATAATCTGCGACGGAGCTGGTGATTTCGGCGGTGAAGGAAGAGGTATTAAGACAGTAGCATTGTCTTTAATGATACCAATTATATGTGAAGTTACAATGATATTGTCGTGAGTTGATGAAGATGCAAGTGAAGCAAAAGGAAATTTTGTTTCATCAAAAATCACATCACCTGAGACAAGAAACTCTTCTTTCTCTAAATCATATAATTTCCAGCCTTTATTCCCTAAGGGTATCCAAGAAAAACAATGCGACGACTCCTAGATGCAAACTTATCACCTTTGTGAGTTGTATTGTGAGCATAAGCTAGGAAGCAAAAACCCAAAGGTGTTTGTATGAAGGAGCCTTGTCATACAATTTTTGTAAAGGAGACAATCCATTAAGTATTAAAGATTGTGTTTTGTTAATTAGATAACCAGCAGTGAGAACGCATTCCCCCCCCCCCAATACTCAATTAGAAAGTGAGCTTGAAAATGGGGTGTCCTTAAAACATTGAGAATGTGTATGTGTTTATGTTCTGCATGTCCATTCTGTTGTGGCGTATACACACATGAAGTCTAATGATAAATTCCTTGTTGTTGGAAAAATCGAGTGAGACATATAAAATATGTGCCATTGTCGGTTCTAACTATTTTGTATGTTCTTGTGAAATTTCACTTCTATCATCTTTATAAAATTATGTATGTATCTTGTGACTTGTGTTTTATAAACTAACATATACAACCAAATAACGTTTGAATGGGAATCAACGATTATAATACTTAGAACCAAAAATCACAGTGGTACAATATGGTCCCCATAAGTCAATATGAATCAAATCAAAAATTTGAATTGCATTATTGATACGACCTCAAAAACTTTGTTGTGTTTGTTTTTCTCTTAAGAAAACATCAAAAGTCTGAAAAATTGAACTATCATGAATAGAAGATAAACAAGAATCTTGAGACAATGCAAGTAACACGAGCTGACGAATGACCCAAGCGGCAATGTAGAAGAATTGAATCTGCAGAAATCGTGGCTTGAAGTGCATTCACCATAAGAATTATGTGAAAACAATACAGTCCCTCTCCCGCTCTCTCTTTCACCCACTCAAATCAACATCCTCAAGGTGCGGTCCTATAGAATCAACATTTTATCAGTTATTTGACCGATCAAATAGTTTTCTGTAACAAATTGGCCAAATGGGATAAGATTCATGTAAAAGCATGTTATGTAATAAACACGAGGAATAGACATATTAGAGGTTAGTTTAGAAAGTCCTTATTGAGTAGAAATAACATTGCCTCGTGCAGGTAGAAGAACTGAGACCCGAGCAACATTTTGAAGATTCTCAAGTAAATCTGGGCGGTCAATCATATGATGTGTTGCTTCGGTATCTAAAATCCATTTATCCTCATGAATCTTGCCACTT
Source organism: Iberis pinnata (assembly GCA_900406425.1). NCBI lineage: Eukaryota > Viridiplantae > Streptophyta > Magnoliopsida > Brassicales > Brassicaceae > Iberis > Iberis pinnata. The sequence goes on along the minus strand of OVBE01007134.1, from coordinate 9,198 downwards.
AATATGTTATTTTGTTTCTTAGTTTTAATGAATTTCTGAATTATGTGCCATTGTTCATCTGTGATTCAACTTATTCCTCGACAGTCTTTTTCAGTGATGTCTGAGGAACCAACCGCAACAGAGTTAACTTTAAGAACTTGAGTCATATTGGCGCACAAGTTATGTCCCTTTGGTCTAGCATTCACTGAATGTTGATTGCGACCCCTTGACTTATATCCCCACCAATCAGGAAATCCAAACACCTTGAAGCAGCCTGAAGCCTCATGTCCTATTCTGTTACAGAAGATACATTTTCTGGATGGGTCACGATTACCCGGACAGTTCTGAAATTTACAGAATGATTTTGGCGTTTAGCATAAGTAAATGGCAGAAAAGATCGAGTTGCAATATGCATCGAATCTAGCTATAACGCAAAGCTCATTACCAAAGCTTCATAAGACACAATATAAGATATAGTATATTGCAGAGTTTCATTTTGTGCAACCATCTGATAAAGTGTGTCGAGATCAGAGATAGGTGTGATTGCACAAATCTAAGATCTTATAACTCCATGAATCGAGTCATTTAGCCCAACCAAAAAATCGTGTATTTTCAAGGTTTCAACTTCCTTTTCTATGTGTGTTTTGAGATCACACGTACATTGGCCACATGTGCAATGTTTGGAGACTATACACTCTGTAATACCATCCCAAAGATTTGTTAATCGACCAAAGTATTCATCAATGTAGGATCCATTTTGCTTAAAATTGGCTAGAGAGTTGCAAAGTTGACGAAGTCTTGCACGACTTTTAATAGAGAACTTTTACTTGATAATTTCCCTTAGATCTTTGGCGAGTTCTCATGTTGATATTGTTGAACGCAACTTTGTTTCAATCGTTTTCTTAATCCAACCAACAAGTAAGTGATTATTGGTTGTCCAATATTCATATTCAGGAGCATTAACAGTAGTTTTGAGGAGTGTGCCATCGAGGAATCCAAATTGTTTACGATAGCTAAGTGAAATTCTGGGATTGAGAGCCCATTCATCGTAATTTGTACCACTGAGAAGTGGTTGTGAAATAATGGCACTAGTGTTTTCATTAGATGTAAGATCATAGGGAGAGATTTTCTTGTGAGAATGAGATGCCATTGAAGATAGTTGAAGAAGTCTCTGTTTTTACATATTACATAGAAGAAGAAAAAAATTGCAGGGGAATTGCCGAGAGGCTTCAAATGAGATTTGAGTCGAATAAAAGAGAAGTTTGCGATGGCAAAAATCACTTCAAGTTTGAACCCACTCTCTACCATGATAAGAAGATTTTTTGAGTCGTCAAAGCTTAACTTTATTCATTCACGTTTTTGAATATATATACATAAGCACATTATAGCCCTAATCACAAAGATTACACAATAAGCTAGTTTAGGTAAATATCCAAATATCACACAATAAATAACCCTATATATTTTTGCTTATGTAATAAGAGACTAAAAGTATTAGTTATTTCTTTTGTACAAATAGTAATAGTGGATCAAGCAGTATGGGTAAAAAAAATTAGTAGGATATAATTGTGAATTGTGTGGAAAAGGAAACAAGTGTGGTTAGTAGAAAATAAGCGGTATGAACATTTATAAATGGTAACAAAATTTATATGCAGTGCAAAATTATTTATAAATACTAAGTTTGTGTTAAGTAATTAGAGTTTAAAGTTTAGTTTTTAAGGGGTCAGAATTTTATCCTGAAAGTTTATGTTTAAATTTTAAGTTCTATTCCATTTTATTATTTTGGTATTTTGGAAAAAAAATATTTTTGTGTTTTTTCTTATTTTACAAGCTATATATGCCAAAGCATTAGCCATGACATTTAAACGTCTAGATATATACCATAATTTAATAGATACACACTTAGCCACAATAGTTATGTCTTCAAAATGTGCAGACATTCCTTGGACTGAACCTTTAGTTCCACCTGTTTGCAATGCTTTAGATAAAGCAGAGACTAACTGCTTACAATTCCAGAGGAGAGTGACCACATTAAAACCAAGCCTGGAGATTGCAAAGACATCATCTTTAATGGCAAAAACTTTAGCCTCCATAGGTGTAAGAGTTGGAGTGATACTATTTGTGCCTCGAATGATCTGCTTATCACCTTGACAAAGGATCCAAGCAATAATAGCCGACTCCAAAGCAGATGTCCAAGAAGCATCAGTAAAACATGTTATTTATGAATTATTGAGATCTGGAACTACTTGAGGGTCTATGTGAGTTTCAATTCCACCAGCTTGCTTAGTTCCAGCAAATTTGGACTCCGGATTAATTTGCTTCTGATTTGATTGAAACCATAAGTGCATCTCTAATAGAGCTTTGGAAATTATCTCTGGAATTGCTTGTCTGGTACATTGGAAGTGTAGCAAATTTCTCATTTCCACAATCTTCAAATTAAAAAAGTGCTAGATTTAATTTGGTATCCATGGCTGTTGAATCCTGTAAAGACAGAGTTAGCATATAAGCCAGATTGGTTGAGAAATTTGTGCCCATAAATTGGATATTTAGATTGTTGAAAGATGAAAGGGAAAAAACTTATGTAGTAACTCTACAACCAAAAAAGAGGTGGTTGATATCTTCTGAACAATCTCCACAGAGTTAGCAAGTAACATCCAATCGAATATCCTTTCTTGGTAAAGCCTTAAAAATTGCTATACCATTATTAAGGAGTTTCCATAAGAAGTGTCGGATCTTGGGAAGTATCGGCAGTCTCCGAATATCCCTAAGTAGTGGCATAACATCTGGTAATGATGGCATATAAATTGAGTGGCTAAGATGAAAACTAGATCAGACACTATAAACCCCATTCATTGTGAATGACAAAGTGATTCTATCTAGCAGTTCCAAAAGTGATGGTCGAAGTAATTGGGCAGTTTCACATCTTTAAAGTGAATATGATGATATAGCTTTGTAGTATCCCAACTATATCCATCAGAACTAAGAAGGTGATCCACTGTAAGTGACATATCACTTGAAGGCCTTATAATTTGTGCAGATATGTAAGAATCCTTTGACAACCATTTATCCTTCCAAATACGAATTGATTGGCTATTTTCTAGTGTCCAATAGATCCCTTATCTTAACAATTGTGCTCCTTTGTAAATTCCAAGCCAAACATAACTTGGTTTGTACCCAATTTGTGCATCTAACAGAGAGAAACATGAAATATATTTTGCTGTAAACACTTTGGCTAGTAGCGTGTCAGGTTTAGTTAAGATTCTCCAACTTTATTTTGCTATCAATGCCACATTGAAGTCTTGAAAGTCTCTGAAACCTATGCCTCTATTAGATTTTGACTTAGTGACAATATCCCATTATACCCAATGAATCTTATGTCTATCCAAAGATGAAGACCACCAAAACTGTCTCATTAATCTGGTAAGCTCCTCAATAGTATTGAGTAGCATGATATAACAATACATGAAATAATTGGGTATTGCCTGGACTTAATGACAATTTTTTATTGTACTCAATGAATCTTCACACATTGCATTATGCTTCAAATAGAGAAACTATATTATGCCTAACTAGGTCTGGTAAACCTAGATATTTTCTTAAACACCGCACATTAGAAATATCAGTTGCTAATTTTAGACGGTGTTGTAGATTAATTGGACAGTACTTATTTAAAGTTATAGCTGATTTTGAAGATTAACTAATTGGCCATAAAGATGTCCATATAGTTTAAGTACTTCCATCACCTTTCTACACCCAATTTCCTTAGCTTTACAAAATAAAAGGGAGTCATCAGTAAACAACAAATCGGTGATAGCCGGACCATTACAACTAGCTTTAAAACCATGAATATTTTTTATCTTGAGCATATTTGGTAAGTAAAAATGATAAACCTTCAGTATACATAATGTAAATATAAGGTGAAATGTGATCACCTTGGAAAATACCCTGGGTTGGAATGATATTGCCAACATGTGATCCATTTAGGAGCAAAGAGTACTTAATTGATGTGTTATCACCCAATTCCTCCATAAATCTCTGCAAATCTCATTTTCCTTAGTATTAAATCAATATATTTCCACTGAAATTTATCAAAAGCTTTTGTTATATCAAGCTTAATGGCCATAAAGGGTTCAATCATGTTCCTAGTATATAGAGTGTGCAAAAGCTCATGTGCAACTAAAACATTATTTGTTATCAGCCTACCAGGTATGAAAGCAGATTGATTGGGTGATATTATTCAAGCCAAGGCTTAAGGTTATTAGCTAGAATTATTTAGATCACTTATATACCACATTAGCTAAGCTAATTGGTCTATAGTCTTTAGCCTTTTATGGATGTACATGCTTAGGTATCAGACATATATAAGTGTGGTTTATATCCTCATCAAAAGAGCAGTGTTGAAAAACATATTGGACATAAGTTACCACACCTGTCTTAATAGTAGGCCAATGGTGCTTGAAGAATGTTGTAGTGAGACCATCTAGACCAGGAGATTTGCCATCATCATCTGTTGGAGGGCTACATAAATTTTCTCATATTCAACCATCTTGGTGAGGCTCTGATTTATCTCTGTATTAACCTTAGTTGGTATGTCAGATAGAACATCAAAATTTGAATCAGTCAGAGCAGTAGTGGACTAAAAAAGTGATTGAAAATAATGTAGCACCACTCTCTGGACATCCTAATCTTCTTTCCATGTTGTCTTTAATTCATCCTCTATCATAGAGATTATGTTGAGTGATTGTCTTTGCTTCATTTTATGGTGAAATTATTGAGTATTTATGTTTCATGCTTTAAGCCAAAGTGCTCTGCTTTTGAGTCACATATATTCTTCCTCCATTAGATAAGCACGAGTTATTTTCTTTTTAATTTTAGCAACTTGATCAAAATCAATATATAGTTGATATGTAGCAAGGTGAAGATGAGTTTATTGTTTTTGATTCTTGCAGCCTCTGTTGGTGCTTCCACTTAGATAATTGATAGGCTCATGATTTAACCTAAATATACACTACAGAGAATATATCCTCGTAGTATAGAAAATGATCAAATTCCTCAGAGACTAGATCGTGCGACTCTCAGTTAGACTTTCATTTCTAGCTAAAACAGTAATAAAAAGTAGTGTTTGATTTAAAATAATAATTAAAATACGGTTAATTAAAACGATTTGTAAGCAATTAGGGAAAACACTAGGTGTTAGGGAATTCCACGGGTTATCAGGTTTACAGTTCAAGTTGACATATAAGATTTATTAATGAAATAGTTTCTCAACTCAAAAGATAAAGATAGACTAATCTCCTCCCTAAGTATTAGACCCCTATAATCGAACTACCCAAATACAAACTCCCACCGTATTTAAACAATTCAATCATGCCGTGATTTCAGATTTGACAAGTTCATAAGCATTAAAGACAATACTTCCGCAAGAAGAAACACTTACTCATCTAGACTAGGTCAGGTTTATAAACCAAATCCCTTTGTATTTATTAACCTAATATCATGAACTAGGTGATCAGGCTAATTCAAGCAATAATAACAGATCGAGACTAAGATTATACAATTCAAATTCATAATGTCAAATTCTAACCATCAAATCATGATTTCCCTGGAATAAATCATAAAACCTAACAAGGTGACTACTCAGACATGACTAAGCAATCAACAAAAATCATTAAAAGAAAGCACATAAAGGAATCATATTATATTTAAAAGTAAAAGACAGAGTTTCAGAATTCTTCTCCAAATACAGGGTTGAAAATCTCATTCTCTCTGAAAATCTCTCAAAATAATTATAATCTCTGTATATCTCTGTGTGTATGTAAAACTATCCTAAGGCTTATTTATAATCATCTAAAAACTAAGAAAAACCTAATCTAATAAGCAAAACTCTTCATAAGTCTTGAGGGCAAATGCGTCTTTTTGATAATTTCCAAGTTGGTTCGAGTGCAGGGATCGATCGATCCAAGTGGGGATCGATCAATCCGTCGTTCTTCTCCTTTGAGGATCAATCGATCCAGGATGGGATCGATCGATCTGATTTTACGTAGATCCATTGGGTTCGATCCATTCATCTTCATTTTGCCCAATTACTCCTAAAATCTTCCGAAAAACCATCCTTTTTGCTCCAGAACATCTTAAACACCTAAAATCCTGAAAACATACCAAAAACACATGGAAAATATTCGAATGATGCCAAATAGCAAGTATAAATACCCATTATAAAGCATCTAATCGAGTGATATCAACAATCAAACCCTACATCTTTGTAGGACTGTTGCGAATCAAGAAGGATATATATGAGCACACTCTTGCTGCCACAGTTGATGCACCTCTTGCTTTACTTGAGGATTATACTTCCTTATACTATCGTATTTAAACAAATGTCAACCAGACCAACGTTTTGATTAGTAACAAGAAGTAATGGGGGATGATCAGAGCGGCCCCCGTCTAAAAGCTGAACATATGCAGAAGGAAAATTCTCAATACAATTAGAAATAGTCATTGCTCTATAAATCCTTGTTTTAACTGAATACTGATATCTCAAACCTCTCCAAGTATATTGTTCTCCAAACGATTGAAAATCCTGGATACCAAGCTGATCACATAAACTATGAGAGGCATCAAAAGAAGCTTTATCTCTTAGAGGTCCACTTTCCTTTCCTCATTGGAGAGAATGCCATTAAAATCACCTAAAAAGATGGAGGAATGAGAGTAAAAAAAACTGCTTGAAGCTTGAGTACTTAGAGTATGCCAAAAGTAATTTCTTTCCCTTCTATATGGAGGACCATACAGATAATGTAAGCAATATCTATGCTTGCCTTCCTGAATTTCAAAACTATTCTTATACATACTAGTAACTGCAGGAGGACTAATAGATATAGTATTATCCCAAAATACTGTGACCCTTCCACATCTACCTAAAGGTGGATGATAAAAGCCAAAATTATATCCAAATTGATGTCTTAGATTATCCAAAAAGCTGTATTATTTTTAGTTTCTATGAGAAATACCAAAACATGCTTATATCTATGCCTAATACCAAAAGAATGACGAATTGGCATGTGATTCCTCAACCTTGAAAATTTCAGTGTAATATCTTCATTTATCAAGGAGTGTTTTAGGGGTATCCATCCTCCCCTTGATAATTAATGGTTTTTCTTTACTAGTAGATCCTTCATCCGCAATGAAGACTTGTGCAGCTTTACATTTTCTACTAAATTTTGCAGTGTTTGGCTGAGCCTAATTACGAGTAGCCAAAGCTTGAGAGATGAATTAAGGTTGAATGGTAACATGAGCTGGGGTAGGAGCAGGCGCAGGGTCCAAGTCACCTAGGGGTTCCAAAGGTATATACTCATGGACATGTTCGTCTAGATTAACAAGACAATCGTGTTCTTCGTGAGTTAAATCATTGCATTTGAAGCAAAACTTACGCAATTTTTCATGTCGGAGCATGATAAGCGTAGGAGGGCCAACCTTTTCAAATTGGATATACCTTGTAAAGATTAGTTTTGTACATATATCAATTTTTAATTTGAGCCCAAGCTTCAGCTGGTTTATATGCAGTGGCCTCTTTAATTCTTACATTTTCGATAGAGCCCATTAGTTGACCAGTTCTCGTACCATCGCATCATCACAACAATCATGAAGAATAGTTAAAAACTTGATCCAGAAGGTTATAATCTAAAGATAATCAGAGTAGCTACGCGAGACCATCTATCCGTGACTAGCATCCAGTCACTTAAGATTCTAGGATCTGATTCTAGTATCTTTAGAAGATGGGTTTCCTTCTTGAAATAGAATTGCATAGTGCGATCATCAATTATTCAACCCTCAACACGACCTTCCTTTTGCCATGCCTTAGGAAGAGTATGCTTCAAATGATAAACCTTTTGATGATTCAAATTTAAGTAGTGAACTACGAGACTAAGATGATTTGCTGCATCACGCTTATTTCGCCCATATGTAGTAGGATGAAAAAGGATTCGATCTGCACCTAAAAAAAAGATTTTGCATATTTAACCATAGCTCATTAGCCATCAGATCCATCTCATGCAAGAGAAAAGGTAGAGGTACTTAGCTCAAAGTAGATGATATCAGGACAACAGTCAATGAAGAAAGGAACATGCAAAGAAGATTTGATAAGACCGCGATGAACGAATAAGAGAAGACGTAGAAACACGAAGATGAATATCGCAACATGCGAAGTGAAGACCCAATTCAGGGAGATGAACATTTAAATTTAAGACTTATGTATACAATATTTGTTAAATTACTTTTTTAAAAAGTAAGTGAAAACCACATATATTATTGTTGAAACACATATATTTTAGTGCGTGTCAATTGCTATATGTGATTTTTATTTTACTTCATTAGATTATACCACACTTTGGTTATTTTATTTTTCTAATATTTTGACCAAAAAATAGTTTGTGGGCCTTGCATGCCATATTTTTTAACTTAATGAGGTTTAAATAGAAAAAATTCTATGTTAGGAATCCGTCCCATAAATTTAATTCAAAAACTAAGGTTACTCAAAAATGTGTAAAAAAAAAAAAATTATAACTGTTGATACCAGGTTTAGCATTTGCCCTGAAAGCCCATTTCGATTCAAAGCCCAGCTGGATGCCGACGTGACAAAGAGAAAGAGTCCAGGAAGACGAAAGCTATATGGGCCGACCTGACGAGCTGGGCCGTCCAGCTCGTGGCCCATTGGGTTAAATCCATGCAATTAAGGTTTTAAGCTTGTATTTACCTTATAAATACTTGTGTAATCATCTTTGAGAGATATGAAAATTCTTCTAAGCACTTTACCCACATAATCTAACACCTAAACCTATTTGTTAAGTCTTGATTCAACAGTTGGCGCCGACTGTGGGGACAATTGCTAGAAGAAATTCGTAATTTACTTTTGCAGGAAGAGAAAAGACCAGCAATGACCACGGGATCTACCGAGAACACACAAGACAACCTTATCGTTGATCTAGTGAACAAAGATGACAATAACGAGAAAACGGCGACCGAGGCAGAAGCCGCAGAACCCACCATGAAAGACCTGCTGAAGCAGATGCTTGAGCAGNCCTAAAAGCACAGCTAGAGAATATCACCGCATCTGCAGAAGGAAGAGACCTGCACACCGTCTCACGGAACCTGTTTAGGACGTCTTATCAAACTCCTCCTACAGGCGGGGAGCAAGGACGCATTGACCACATCAACTCAAGCAGA